>VDFB02039229.1:0-14607 GCA_007258455.2 Sequoia sempervirens
TCTGATATTAGAAGTAGGCATGAGAAATTATATGCTGTTAACTCCTTATGAGGAGTTTGATTTAAAGGAGATATTGATGCTACATACGATGCCTATTGATACAGAGATAAAATCTAGAAATGCTACTGTTTTAATGGAATCAATTAAGGAAGAAGATGATTTTAAAGATAATCAGATTAGCCTACTGGACAACTTCCAGGAGTTCATCAGACAGTGTGTCGAAAACCAAGTTCACCTGGGCAGAAGGACAAGCTTTGAAGAATTACTCTTACCTAATTGGTGTAGAGTTCATAATGCTTCCCATTCAGAATTGGAGTGTTGTCTATGCCAGACAACAGTAGAAAAAGTATAGAAATGCATAAACCCAACCCCAATGGTCAAGATAGATATGCAAAGTCCTTAGGAAGACTATAAAGGAAAGAAAGCAATGTTGTATGAGGAGACCTCCAGCAGTAATAAGCCGAAGGATGTGATGAAGAGGACTGCAGCTACCGAATGCTGGACTCTTAGATTTGATGGATCTAAATCCAAGCATGGAGCTGTAGCAGGGTTTGAACTGATCAGACCAAAAGGTAAAAACTTCTTTGTAGCCCATATAATTCAATTTCATTGTACGAATAACGTAGTAGAATATGAGGCGTTAATTCATAGACTTCTTATGACACTCAAGAAAAAGGTTAAGGTTCTGCAAGTTTTTGGTGATTCTGAGCTGGTAGTTAAGCAAGGAAACAATATTCATGCCATGATAGGAGAATGACTAATTATAGGCATAGAGTATGGGACCTCATTGAGGGATTTGATGCCTTCAATATTCAACTGATACCATGACATAAGAATCAAATTACAGATTCTTTGGCCCAGGCAGTAAGCATTCTGTAGCCTTTATCTTTGTCAGGTTTGAAGAAGTTTACTATAGAATTGACCCCTGTGCCATCAGTTCCAGACAATGTTACTAACTTCCAGGTATTTGAAGATGACAAACACATTCTAGATTTTATTACAAACACCAATGTTTTTGCTTCCCAAATCATCGACGAAACAGAACTCCAGGAAGCAGAACTGGACTTGGAGGGAATGATAAATTTGAAGTCTAATACTATTCCAAGGGGGATGGTGTAGTTAGAGTGAATTTTTGATATGGACAAGATCAAAGATCAGGAGAAAGAGTCTAAGAAAAGGTCTATCAATGGATAGTGTGATACTTACAATTTGGGAACTGAGGATAATACTAAGAACATTTTTATTGGCAAGGTATGCACTCAAGAGGAAAGACAAGGAATAATTGAAGCATTGCATAACTTTCTAGATATAGTAGCATAGAGTTATGAGGACCTGAAAACCTATGATACATCAATCATAACTCATACCATACCTCTGAAGCCAGGTGTCAAGCCTTTCAGGCAGAGACAGAGACCAATCAACGCATTACTAGAACCACTTATATAGAAAGAAGTTCAGAAATTACTGTTAGCCAGAATTACATTGCCTGTTAGGCACTCAACATGGGTGGAAAACTTGGTTCCAATGAGAAAAAAAAATGGGGAAATCAGACTTTGCATTGATTTCAGGAATTTAAATAGATTGTCAGAAAAGGATAACTATCCAGTCCCTTCATTGGATGAAGTATTTCAAGTGGTTAATGGATCTTAAATGATGTCCTTTCTGGACGGTTACTCGGGGTACAACCAAGTAATGGTTCAGTATGAAGACAGGCACAAGACTACTTTCACAACTAAATGGGGTACCTTTTCTTACAGAAGGATGCCTTTTGGTCTCATTAATGCTGGGGCTACATTTCAAAGGGCTATGGATATTGCCTTTAAAGATATCATAGGCAAGTGCATTATTATTTATATGGATGATCTGACTATCTTTTCTAAAAATAGAGGGGATCACATCTCTGACTTACGTAAGGTGTTTCAAAGGTGTAGGGAATTTGGCATATCCCTAAATCCTAAAAAGTGCATTTTTGGAGTGACAGAAGGGAAGTTGCTTGGACATGTTTATCTGAAAAAGGGAATTGCTATTGATCCAGAAAGAGTGGAGGCCATACTGAAGATTCAGCCACCTGCTAGCAAAAAAAAGATGAAGTCTTTCTTCGGCAAGATCAACTTCGTTAGAAAATTCATCACTGGATTTGCTAAAATTGTTAAACCGCTGAATGCAATGTTGAAGCAAGATGCTAAAGTTGAATGGACTACAAAAGCAAAGGAGGCATTTGCAGAAATCAAAAGAGCCATTGCTGATGCTCCAGTATTGGTAAGTCCTGATTACAGTAAGCCCTTTTACATCTATTCATTTGCTTCAAACCATTCATGTGTGGGAATGTTGACTCAAAAGTCTGATGAGGGAAACGAGCATCCTATCGCTTTTATGAGTGCACCATTAAAAGATGCTGAGTTGAAATATCCAAGTGTGGAAAAGCAGGCATATGCCTTGGTTAGAGTAGTGAAAAAAATCAGACATTATATCCTCAGGAATAAGGTCTATACAATTGTCCCAAACCCCGCAATCAAGTTACTTTTGATGAAGAACGAGTTGGGTGAGCGTAGAGCTAAGTGGGTGACAATGCTACAAGAGTACAATATTGAGATCCAACCGATGAAGTTGGTGAGAGGACAGGGACTTACTTAGACTATGGCTGAAGTGGGGCCTGAATTGACTGTTCAAAATTATAACATTGAGGAAGTTTCCCCAGGTGGTTGGTACGATGACATAGTTTATTACTTGATAAACCAATGATCTCCAGGTCATCTTAATGTTGTTCAGAGGAGAGCTCTGTGATTGAAGAGTGACAGTTTTATGCTAAAGGGAGTTGTTCTGTACAAGAAAAATCATGAAGGCCTTTATTTGAGGTGTCTTGGGAAACAAGAAGTTGAAAGGGTGATGAACAAATTTCACGAAAAGTATGGCACTGGCCATGGCTCTGCAATTGCCACAACAAATCAGATTTTGAGGGTAGGATATTATTGGCCCACCTTGTTCAAAGACGTTCACCATCATGTCAGGACTTGTCACGCTTGCCAGACCGCAGCAATGAGGGAAATGTATGCAACACTTCCACTTCAATTGGTCACTGAGGTAAGGCCTTTTGCTTAGTGGGGTATGGATTTCATAGGCCCTATCAACCCACCATCTTCTGCGGGACACAAGTACATCCTAACTATTACTGATTATTTCACAAGATGGACTGAGGCTTTCACTTGTAGACAATGTACATCTAAGGTAGTAATTAATTTTCTAGAATCTACTATTATTAATTGATTTGGATGCCCTATTTATGTTGTCTATGATAATGGTCCTGCTTTTGCATCTTTAAAATTTTTAAACTAGGCTTTTGATCATAGCATTATTATAAGGTTTGCGTCCAATTATTACGGCCAGGGTAATGGCTTAGTAGAGTCCTCTAATAAGAACTTGTTGACTGTCGTCTGTAAGCTACTAGAAAGGAACTCAAAAGACTAGCACACCCAACTTAGGTTTGCCCTCTGGGCAGATTGTACAAGGCTTAAGTCATCCATCGGAACATCTCCCTATCACTTAGTATATGGTCTGGAGCTAGTATTTCCCATTCAACTCAAGATCCCAACCTTGCAATTCATTAATAATTTTTATGATGAGGGGGATAGAAGGGAGACTAGGTTGACAGAGCTATTGAACCTTGAGGAAAAACCAGACGCTACCCTTGAGAATTTTGCCAAACATCAGGGGGTAGTTAAGAGGTGGTTTGACAAAAGAGCTAAGGTCAAAGCTTTTAGGATTTATGACCTTGTGTTGTACTGGGATAAACCTCATGAACGAAAAGGGGACCATGGGAAGTTTGATAAACTGTGGCTCGGTCCATATCAGATTGCTTAGATACTTGGAGATAATTCCTTCCGCCTGAGGACTCTCACAGGAGAAGATATTCCGCTGCCTGTCAACAGGCAGTATTTGAAAAATTACTTCCAATCTTGAGCTATTTTCAGCTCCTTGTTTTGTATATAGTTAATTTAGGTTGCTTTCTGTTGTTTTGTTTTGGTTAGAGTAGGTTTGCTTGGCTTGTTCGCTTTGGTTTGTGTTGCTCTTGCTCTTGGTCCTTACTCCTTTTGGGATCCCTTGTTGCATTTGTATGATAGTGGTGACAAAGTAGGTGTGGTGCTCTTAGTATTTCCCTTACAAACTTTAATCATCTTTTCCAAACATTATGGTATGAATTCTCTACTCAAAGTCACATATCCTTGTGTTTAAAGCAAAGGGTCTTCTAGTCAGATTGAACAGGAATACATTGGGGTCTCACATTTTCAAATATTAAAGATACCTAAAATTGTAGAAGGTCCTTATGAAGTTTGGACAAGTGAAAAATCCTTTTTCTACTCTAGTGCCACTGTGGCTCCCATCCCTGAAGTGTGAACTTCATTGTTCATAGGTTGAAGTGAAAGCAGTGAAAAGACAAGCAATATCAAAGATAAATAATATTGAAAATTAAAAGTCTGAATTCAACTCATCAGGGGGATCTGGATATCTCTACCGGGGCTATAGACGCTTAGCTGGCAGTAGAGCTATGTTCAGGGGAATCACAACGATAACCTCGTTGGGGCTATGGACGCCTGACTAGCAGCGAGGTTCTATCCAGGTTACTTTTAGAGTATGAATCTTTATGTAGCTTGTTTAGACCAAGTTTGGATCCTGTTGCAGCTAAGGGGGGTAATGAATGCATATGCACACACTTTGACCCTAGTGTAGGAAAGTTTGGGTGACTTGTGGGTTCTTTGGTTTAACCGTAGGTAGTGGCCGGATGGATGAGTTGAAACCATAAGTTCTGGGTTCTTGATTCCAGTTTGTCATCAAAATGCTTTGGAGTATTTCCCCAGCAGAGTCGCCATTTGTTGTGCAATTTTTGCACACACGCCCCACTTGGAGTGGGGACCCTCTCTTTTTTATCTCTTTGACCTTTGGTTTTAATTGGATTTTTCCTTTCAAGGTCTTGGGTTGTTAGTCTTGCTTGCCTCGGTCTTATCCTGGGGGCTGGATTAATCAAACTTGGCTTTTAAGGGAAGTCCGAGTTTTGCCCTGGATCCGGGATTTTCCGGCTTGGGCAGATTTTCTTGAACTTCGTTGGAGTCCCGAAGGGTGCATTATTCATGGAATTCGTGCTCACCCAGATTGTCCATTTGGCTTGGTTTTTTCTGAAATTTCATTTTGGGCTTGGGTTTTCGGATTTCCTCGTTATGTCTTGTCATTCATTAATGCTCGAAGTACGTCTCCTCTGGCTCGAGTGAGGGTGGATTTAAGGCTTTTTGGCACTCTTTTGATTTCATTGTTCATTTACTATTTTCTCTGGTGCCTGAGTTTATTCTTCTTGAGCTTTGGTTGTTGGATTCGAGTTGCTTGCGTGTGGATTGCTTGAGCGCTTATGTTGAGTATTTTCATCACTAGGGCACCCTGTTTCACAGTGGCTCTCTCAGGCTTGAGCTTCATTCAGAGTTGATCCATGGTAAGTCATTACTGACTTCTCCTTTTGTTTGCACTTTGATCGAATCTTTTGAGTTGTTGATTGGTGGTTTTTTTAGGTCGTCCCTTGCTTGTTTTATGATTATGTATTTATCGAATTAGGGTTTAACCTACCTTTCCACGGGTTTTATCACCCGCACTGTGCATCCCTTTGTTTATCAATTGAATGTCAGGTATACTCCTGTGGCTAGGTGTTTCTGTTAGGGCCTTGCCTTGTTGGCGTGTACTCTACTATATTTTGTGAAGGTTAGGGTTTTGGTATATTTTCCCGGATTTCTTGAGTTTGGTGGAGTTGTCGTGGCTTTCATGTCTTGCGTTTAGCTCAACCCTGTTCATAGCTTGTGAGATCCTGGTGTGCTTCAGCTTGATCATTTCGAGGGATAGTATTTGAAACTTTGAGCTTTCCCCAGCTTTCATGGTGGAGGTCTGGTTATTGAATTTAGGGCATCATTGTTTCATCATGGGGATCAGTCATTTGAGAGTTTTGGGGATTCAAATTTAGGTACGATCGAAGTCCGGCTTATTGGGATTGATTTTATGTCCATTGCAATCTGAATAGGGAGGTTTGTATGATCATTCGGTCAGTCGCTTGTGCGTTAAACGATAGTCGGGTTTCCGAGCTATCCGCGGAATTTCTGCGCACCTGAATTTTTCTGGATTCTGCCATTTCCTCGGAGTATGATGAGTTCCAGAATTTCGAGATACTCGTGGAAATCCGACCTATCCGTATTTTTCCAGTTTTCTACTTGGTTCCACTTCTTTTGATTTTCAAAATTTGGGTAATGAATTAAATGCTAAATGATGATTTCTTGTTGCTAAATGAATGAATCTTATGATAATCACGCATCTCTTTTGTCCATATTAATGATTTATTTGATGAATGATTTCTTGACCGTAGAAGTCCGTTTGGGTTGGATTTCTCTGAATTTCGCCCTGACCGGATTTTTCCGGATTACTTCATTTTCCCAGATTTTCAGGATTAATGATTAATGATTGATCTTAATTGTTTCATGTGATTTCAAGGCTAACCTTTGATTGAGATATAGATAATGATGAGATTTTCATGAGGTCCTTTTGTGAATGCAGGCCGAATCAAGCAAAGCAGCGGCAGGAAAGGTCAAAGGTGATACAGAGGGGTCCTCAATTACAGACGTAGAAAGGTTGAGGCTGGATACAAAGAGTCAGTTGCCGGATAGTAAGATAGCTTCAGTTTGGTCTGAGGTCTCTGACACCAATGTAGGAGCATGGAGATATGAAGAATTCAAGTAAAGGACAATTCAAAAAGATCTATCAGCCCTAACCAAGGGAATGATGAAGTCTGGACTGGTCCATGTAGCAGTATTCCCTCTTGCGCTTTAGTGCTATGAATTGATATTGGAGTGTGCCCGACAATATGACTTTGATACGTAGAGGGTTGTTAGCACTGAGGGAAGAGTCTTGGCAAACTTCAATCCAATTGCTATTGCCCAAGCATTTGATATGCCAGACTTACCATGTGTGTGTGCCTTGGACATGGAATTAGCTAGGACTTACTATGAAGACGAGCCTAACAAGGCCCAGCAGATGGTCAATTCCTGGTTGGAGAATCCGAAGTCTCATTTTTCCAAGTTTCCCAAACAGTTACATAGGATCAAGTTCAAACAAGATATATATGATGCAATCACACTGTTGAGCAGGGTGGCTGGCTTAAAGAGTGCTGGGGCATTGGAAAATTGGATGGTGCACATTATTAACAGGATTGAGCAAGGTATTAATTACCACTGGGACAAGCTTATTAGTGCAATGATTGACAGGCAGCTAAGAGATGTGTTGGAGACAAAGAAATTTACCATGTCATCTTATGTGATATATGTGTTGGTCAGATTTTATCCATAAAGGGGTTTGAATCCAAAAGGAACATTTGGACAGGATATCATCTATGAGATATACCCTGAATTGCACCTAGGAAATCAGAATTATAGAAGAGCAAATGATGCATTTACAATGCATATTACTAGGTTGTTCCAGAATGCAGAGCATGTGAGAATATCTGATGGAGCCAAGGAGCTGATCAAAAAATACGGAGCCTGGTTTATACAATTCCCCACCTTCTCTTATATTAGAATTGACGGATGTCAAACTGCTCCATACAGATTGCCAAGATATCCTACTGACCACATTGTGCTATTGGAGGTTACCAGGTAGATATGTGACTTTGATGCTATTGTTAAAAAGGAAAAGCATAAGACAGGGTTTGGTGGAGATTTCCCTTTAAGAATTGGTATAAGTGAGGTTTTCCCTTCAATCCAATCAGCTCATGCATCAGGAGAGGAGTTGAGTGCTTTTGGATTCTCTTTCCATTCTAAGAGGACAAATTTTGACATTACTGGAGAAGCGCAGAAGAAGGCAACTAAAGAATATCACCACGAGGATGATCTAGAGGATTACTGGGCAAACATCAAGGATAACTTTGAGGTAAGAAAAAAAAGATACTCTAGGCTTCCCATTGATGTAATTAGAATGTATAATGTCAAGTTGATCCCTGATCAGTTAGAGGACGATGAGAATATGGTCCAAGATCATGCATATGAATCAGTCAAGGACATATCCATTGGGGAGATAAATTGGTCAGAAAATGAGATTACTGAGTTGGAAGAATTAATGGCTCCTGTTATGAAATTTACCAAGTCTTGGTTGAAGCACAAAGTATGGGAGTTGGAAAGCGAGAAGGTACCTTGTACCTTTAATTTAATGGGAGATCTGAATGCGCATTCCACCTCGGAGGATCCGGTGGGGATGATTCCAAAGAAAACTAGGATTAAGCTCACCAACAAGATCAAAATCTGGAGGCCCTGGGGAAGTGAGCCGAGGAGCAGGAAAACTAAGGGAAGAGGTCAAACTTTGAGAAAATAGGTAAGTCTCTGAGAAGGAGAACTTGACGAGAGAATGAAGATACTCCTCCGGGCCAAAGGATGAGGGATAACCTGGGGGCTGAGGGAAGATCAAACTTCAAGAATGAGCCGACCCTCCGTTAGTTTGATGGCAGAAGCTGGGAGAAACGAGTTATTCAAAAGGAAATCAAGGACTCCATCTCCCAAGGAGACCATGCAAAAAATAGGTCCTCTTCCAGTGGCATCCTCTGTAGAACAACATAAAGCTACCTCCCCTTCATTGAGTATACCTGAGTAGACAACTCATGAAGAGCATGAGACTAGAAAGGAGGTAGAACCATTCAAGGAAGGAGAACTCTTTGGTGTAGCAGCTAAGATTGAGGTCGAAGATGTGGAAATGCACCCTTCTCCATTGGTATAGTGTGAGGATTCTCACATGGCGGCAAAAGATGCTGAGATTTTGAAGGAGGATGTCTGTTAGAACCTCATCCTTACTGAAGAAAGGAACCCAATTGGGAATCAAGGTTGATCAGTCCTCACGAAAGAAAGGAGGACAATGGAATAGCATGGGGTGAAAGATGAAATCAAGATTGGATACTTTGACTGGGATTGATTTAGATAAAGAAATAGAAAGGAAGGCGGAGTCATTGTTGAGACACACCTCTCAAAATGGGATGAGGAAACAGCTAAATTGGAAGGAAGAAGAAGAGCATGGTGGGTTTCAAAATTGAAAAGGATGAGAGATATTAACGAGATTTATTCATATTACTACCCCTACTGGCAGTAAAAGTAAAAACGAGTCATAAGGAAGATTACAATGTACAAACCACATCAATCTTGGGATTGCCTTCGAACAGATATTCATAAAATTCTAGTCTTGGGTGACAATTTGGAAGATTAAGGAAAAATAGGTCAAACACTGCTGACTAAAAGAAGGAAAATGAAGGCTGAAATGTTTAAAGAGATTTAAATGAAGCCTTCTGATACTTCACGTATTTAGCGTCTTGGTTTCTTTTAAAGAAACCATCTACGAGAAATAGAAAAAGGATAAACTTCTGCAAAACTTCCAATAGATTGGTTGAGAAGGTATAATAGAGAACATGTAATAAAAGAGATCACTTTCAAGCTGAGAAGGATGCAATAATAATAAGTTGCTAAAACTTTGTTTATCACGAGTGGAGGATGTTGATCTTTAGCCCGAGCTAACAATGCATGGGTATGGTAAGATGGCGGTTGCGATAAATCCTTTCTTCATTTGGAGTTAATGAGCCTTGGGAATGGTTTGAAGCCTTGCAAGTCCGACAGAAGGTCATCAAAAAGATCTACAAGCAAAAGAAGCAAATAGATGGTAGATTAACCAATGCTTATGATGGATGTATAGCATTCTTTGAAATAATGACTGGTAGGAGGAAGATCGCTCCTAAATATCTGAGTTTGGAGCAATTAAAGGAATGGTGGCATGATGTCTATGCCCCTGATGTTGAAAACTCTGTGACAGGGCACCAATTGGATGATACAGCCACTTACTTAGTTGTGATGGACAAGTACCAAACGCATAGGGGTGAGTGGGATAAAATTGTTAAGCAATCAAAGGAAGAAATTGTCTCCATTGAATGTTGGCTCAAAATCCTAGCCTTGCCACTTGTTGCTGAGTTGGATAAAGTGTTTTTGAAGGTTCATGAATCGTTGGATCAGAACAAAGATGAGGGAGGCTGTAGTTAATGCCAACTTTGAGATTTGTGCTTCCCTATTATTATAGGGTGTGTGTTGATCCGAGTTGCATTGAGGAAAGTGTTTGAGCTGACCTTGATGATGTATTGGCATTTAATGTGTGCCTTATTTTGAAATTCCTGAGGCTGACTTATTTTGACTATTTTATTTTGTAAATGTTTGGCTGGGCCGACATGTTTGAGGATTCTCTATAAATGGCATTTGTGCCTCATTTGTAAGGAGGGAGTTAGACAAAAAATAGAAACAAGCTAGATTAAGAAGGAGCTAGAGCATTCTGTAGTAGAGATAGTAGTTAGTTCTCTTGAGCAATTGTTGTAACAGAACAGTGGAATTGTTGCTACATTTTGGTGATCTAATACAATTGAAGGCATTGTGGTTTTCTGGTGAATTCTTTTGTGTTGGTTTATCCTGCATGGTTCCTATTGTTCCATCTTTTGAAATTGCTTGAAGACATAAGATTTGATGTTAGATTTAGAACTAGATTAGTTTGGTGAAAAATGTTTATGGTTTTATGCTTGGAATGTTGGTAGCAATCTCTGGTCTATACTCAATCTCAAGTTGATCCCTGATGTCAAGTTGATCCCTGATCAAGTTGAGGACGACGAGAATCTGGTCCAAGATCATGCATATGAATCAGTCAAGGACATATCCATTGGGGAGATAAATTGGTCAGAAAATGAGATTACTGAGTTGCATGAATTAATGGCTCCTGTTATGAAATTTACCAAGTCTTGGTTGAAGCACAAAGTATGGGAGTTGGAAAGCGAGAAGGTACCTTGTACCTTTAATTTAATGGGAGATCTGAATGCGCATTCCACCTCAGAGGAATCCAGTGAGGATGATTGCAAAAGAAAAAATAAGGTAAGCTCACCTTTTAAGATCAAAATCAGAGGCCCTAAGGAAAGTGAGCCAGAACAGAAAAGGAAACTTAAGGGAAAGAAGAGAAGTCAAACTTTGAAAATAGGTAAGTCTACAGAAGAGGAAGAACATGAGAAAGTAGAGAAATAAGATACTCCTCCAGAGCCAAAAAGGATGAGGCTAACTAGGGCTTCAAAGGGGAAAGATCAAGAAACTTCTAAGGATGAGGAAAACCCTCCAGTGGTTGATGTGGAAAGCTCGAGAGAGAAAACTAGGGTTTATTCAAGGAAATCAAGGACTCCATCTCCCAAGGAGACCATGCAAAAAATAGGTCCTCTTCGAGTGGCATCCACTATAGAAAAACATAAGGCTACCTCCCCTTCATTGAGTATACTTGAGCAGACAACTCATGAAGAGCATGAGACCAGCAGGGAGGCAGAACCATTCAAGGAAGGAGAACTCTTTGGTGTAGCAGCTAAGCTTGAGGTTGAAGATGTGGAAATGCACCCTTCTCCATTGGTACAGTATGAGGATTCTCCTACAAGCAGGAAAGATAATAGATCCCCTGAGAAGGAGGATGTCCCTGTTAAGACCTCATCACCCCTGCAAGAAGAAGAACCCGAGTTGGGGAATCAAGGTGATCAGTCTCCTGAAAAGAAAAAGGATGAGACAGTGGAATAGCATGAAGAGGTCAAGAAAGATGAAGTTCAGGTGAATCCTACTGTTCCAGATTGGTTAGATAAAGAAATCAGGAGGAAGCAGGTCATTGTTGAGGACACACCTCTCAAATGGGATGAAATGTTGGATAAGATTGGAAAGGGAAAGAAGAAGAAGGCAGCCAAGGTGGTTTCAAAGATCGAAAGGGATGAGGATAGTAACAGGGTTATTCATATTGCTACCCCTGCTACTTATAAAAGTAAAGATGAGGTCACCGGGAAAGATTACAATGTACAAACCATCAATCTTGGGCCTGCCTCCATGGAGCAAGATATTGAAGAATATGAGGGGTCCAGTGCGGTGATAATTGGAACATTAAGGAAGGAAACACAGTCCAAACATGAGCTAAAGAAGGAAAATGAAAGGCTAAGGAAATGTTTAGAAGATTTAATGAAGCCTTTGCAATCTTTTCACCCGTCTTCTTCTGCTGATGTTGGTTTCTTTCCCAAGGAAACCATCTCTGAAATAGAAAGGATGAAAGCTTCTACCAAGGCTTCAATAGATTAATTGAAGGAGGTACAAACCAAGGGAGATAATGTAATAAAAGAGATCCTTTCAATTGGAAAGGATGCAATAATGGCTAAGGATTTACTAGAGCACATTTTATCTCAGGATAAGGAGGATGTTGATCTTTTATTGCAGAAAGCTAAAGCAATGATGGAGTATGGTAAAGATCAACTGGTTACTGATGGAATCCTTCATCTCGGGTTAATGAGCCTTGGGAATGGTTTGAAGCCTTGCAAGTCTGATAGAAGGTCATCAGAAAGATCTACAAGCAAAAGAAGCAAATAGATGGTAGATTAACCAATGCTTATGATGGATGTATAGCATTCTTTGAAATAATGACTAGCAGGAGGAAGATCGCTCCTAAATATCTGAGTCTGGAGCAATTAAGGGAATGGTGGAATGATGTCTATGCCCCTAATGTTGAAAACTCTGTGATAGGGCACCAATTGGATGATGCAGCCACTTACTTAGTTTTGATGAAAAAGTACCAAACGCATAGGGGTGAGTGGGATAAAATTGTTAAGCAGTCAAAGGAAGAAGTTGACTCCATTGAATGTTGGCTCAAAATCCTACCCTTGCCACCTGTTGCTGAGTTGGATAAAGTGTTTTTGAAGGTTCATGAATCGTTGGATCAGAACAAAGATGAGGGAGGCAGTAGTTAATGCCAACTTTGAGATTTGTGATTCCCTATTATTATAGGGTGTGTGTTGATCCGAGTTGCATTGAGGAAAGTGTTTGAGCTGACCTTGATGATGTATCAGCATTTAATGTGTGCCTTATTTTGAAATTCCTAAGGCTGACTTATTTTGACTATTTTATTTTGTAAATGTTTGGCTGGGCCGACATGTTTGAGGATTCTCTATAAATGGCATTTGTGCCTCATTTGTAAGGAGGGAGTTAGACAGAAAATAGAAACAAGCTAGATTAAGAAGGAGCTAGAGCATTTTGTAGTAGAGATAGTAGTTAGTTCTCTTGAGCAATTGTTGTAACAGAACAGTGGAATTGTTGCTACTTTTTGGTGATCTAATACAATTGAAGGCATTGTGGTTTTCTGGTGAATTCTTTTGTGTTGGTTTAGCCTGCATGGTTCCTATTGTTCCATCTTTTGAAATTGCTTGAAGACATAAGATTTGATGTTAGATTTAGAACTAGATTAGTTTGGTGGAAAATGTTTATGGTTTACGCTTGGAATGTTTGTAGCAATCTCTGGTCTATACTCCCAGCAACTATCTAATTGTAGCAGACTGGTGAAGTCAACCTGGACCATATATCTATTTGTTCTTTGTTCGATTGTAGATGAATATCTATGATTTGAAAATCTATATGCCTTAGAATATTGCACCTTTCTTGTGATATTGCATTGTGGGTTAAGCAGGAATTGGTTATTTGAGATTGGTCCATTCTAGGAATCTATCATTTGCATTGTTCATCTTAGAAGTAATTTAAATTTCATTATATCTCTTGCACCGTCATCTTTTTCTATTTCTTTATTATTCGGTTAGATTTAGGATTTAAGATCAAAATATTGCAAAATATGATAAAGTGGAGCGATACAGTTTGCTTGTAGTAAGGTTCGATTGTGATTACTAGCATTTTCACATATTATCTGAGTTGTTTATGCATTGTCGTGACCTGACACCTGAGAGACCTTGGGGTGATTTTTAGTAACTTGTTTGAAAATTACCTTTCAAGAGAGATAGAATATTGCATTCTGTCTGAGTTGTTGTTGTGCAGAAAACACCATCAACAAGTTACTCAATGCAAGGACTTGAGATTGAAGTTTTATATTTTCTTTCTGCTATTCTTTCACTCTTTTAATGAAGGTATCACCTTCCAGTGTTGGAGGCCCCATATGAACATGTGTGACTTTGTAGTCCATCGCTGTTATTTCATCTTTATTTAAATGCTTAATAGGGTCAACAATTTCTAACATTTGATTTCTAGAAGTAGCATCAGTCACCATCCTTGAAATCCTCTTGGATTTCCTAGGTTTTGAAGAGCTTTGAAGTAAATTTGCAACTGTATCCACTCCAATTGTCATTGTAGGAGTGTACTTTCTCTTCTTCTCCACTGCTTTTTTCAGCCATCTTGGGGAGGCTACTACTAGACCAAAGTCTTCTTTTCCAATAATATTTTCTTTAGGAGCGGTAGGAGTGAAAGGTGGATTATCAGGCAGAGAAGAGGGCATTTCAAAGTCTTCAGACATAGGAGGAAAGATATTATTTTAAGTGATCTACTTAAAGATAGCTTCAGAATCTGTAGCCACAAGTTTTTCTTGACTGGTATTCTTCTTAGGGGTACGAGAAAGCACACTGTCTTGTTCACGTATGCTCTTCAACTTGACTGTTTCTTGTGGCCTATCACCATCACCTCCTGACTAAGAATTTGCACTAGATGACCTAACAAAGGGTTTCACTGATGATACACTTGC
>VDFB02039230.1:0-29492 GCA_007258455.2 Sequoia sempervirens
GATTATGGGAAGGCAATATTGATAGAAATATTTTCTACATGGGAGGGATTCACAAGATCCATGGGGTATGTGAAAAAGATAGTGTGGGCTGCAAGATGGAATCTATGAATTTGGATAACAAAAAAGGAATTATCATTTGTCATTAAGTTAATATTATTGATACACCTGATCATGTTGGTTTTACTATTGAAGTAGAGTGGATATTATCTGTGTTAGATGGTACAATCAAGAGTGAGACAATCATTTATTTGAAATATATAAGGATTCATATAATATTGTTACATAGTCATTAATTGAATGCATCTCTTGTTAGTGGTAATGTGGAGGTAAGTTTCTTTGTAAGAGAAAGTGTAACTGAAATTACTTTTATGAGTATTGTAAGATGTCAAGTAGTTTATATATCTTGCCCAAAGTGTGTCAATCAAGTAATCTATTTTCTTAAATCCGGCGCTTGGGAAAGTGCATTCCAAACATTAAAATAATTGTTGAGTATCTTGTAGATGAGTTTATCAATGGATCTTCAAACAATTACCCTTGAAATTTCAAGGCCATCATTGCTATTTCTAATGAGGCCTCCAAAGATTCGTCTAATATATTAAATGGATAAAGTGTAACAAGATCATATTGGAGGCTGGTGGCATTGGAGGATGGAGAAATTTCCATCGTCTCAAGTTATCTTCTCACTTTGGGATGATGCTTTGGATGAGAAGCATTTTTGGCTTTATTTTCTTTCTTTCTGTTGTTGTTGTTTTTGTTGAAAGATTTGAAGAATACATATATTCTCAAGTTTTATTTTGGAGATAGGTAAGGAGGTTTGGTGTAGAGCACAATATGAATGGTTTTCCATTGAGCTTATGAGGTTGTGATTGAGAATTATGTCATTTTGAGGGTCATCAAATAACTTGATGGAGTCATGTGTTTAGAGAGCTTAATATGGATTGTTGTTGAATAATTTAGGAATTTGTGATTCAGGAGTTCATGGGAGGAAGAACTTGGGAATTTAGCTAGGGGCTACACCTTTCTGATGGTCACAAGGCATCTTGATGGAGTTCCACCTAATTCAGGATTTGTTTCTTCAAGGAAGATCTTCACAAAGATGTATATATATTTTGTAATCATAAAGTTTTGTTATGTAAGCCTTAAAGGGGGGTCTCTTGGCAAAGTGAATAAGAGCTTTTAGGGGATACATTTGTAGAAATAATGTAATAAGGGGGAATGTTAGCATATTAAATTATAACTATTGGTATTCGATTACTCAACTGCATTCATTCAACCACTTGCTTTGTACCACTCTATAAATATATATGTAATCATCAAATAATACAATCAATGTTTATACTTGATCCTTGTTATTTTCCAACAAAATAACATTTTAAGAATAAGAAACAAAAATAATAGAAGAAACATAGATAGAAGAGAAGAAAACATGATATACATGAGGAAAATAATTTCAGGTAAAAAATCCCCACACTTCAAAGCATCAAACCAAACTAGTAATTTCTCAAAAAAGAAAAATAAAATTAATAGATCGCATAAGCATGAATCAAATGAATGAAATATAAGCTAGGAGAGTGAGTATTTAAAAACTATTTGAAATGAAGGGGGTGGAAAACACAATTAATAGAGGGAGTACACCAAAAGAATAAAAAATAGGAAAGTGGAAATATCATGGAAGATTCTAACAACTTGCCTCATTTAGACAAATAACCACTTTATTTACTTGAGAAGGACTAATAAAATTGTAGAAAAAACTATTATTATGAAAATAAAAACCTACACTAAAACTTAGAGCAACATCATTGAATTGTGGAACTTTATTAATACTTACAAACTTATACTATATGTATATTCTCCAATTGTTACACATCACTTGGTCACTCAATCGAATCATGTGCACCAAGAAACTATTCATTTGAACTGTACCTACATAACATTTTTTTTAAAGGAGTTCAAGAAGTAACTCTACATAATGTTTTTTCTAACAATGCGTAATAATGTGCATCCCTTTGTGATTTACATTAATATATATGAATATGAAATTTATGTAGTATTTATTCAACATGGGCTTCCAATAACTTCCAAATTCAATGACATTCACTTATATAGTGAAATAATATTCCACCTACAAGAAATAATTATATATTATTCTATAACCTATCAAGTAGTGATGACACTATAATCTAGGTGAGGAGACGTAGTATTTTTTCCAATCATAAGCCACATTTATTCCTATACATGCACAAAAAGATAGAGAATGTATAACATAGGAATTCGATTTAACATGCTTCAGTAGTTCCTTTTTTCGATCAAGAAAGAGAAGGGGACACATAGTAAGGTACTAGATTGCCTCAACAAACCACTTCTTTATGTACTCATCATGGTGTTTGATTAGTACTACCACACCTTTATCACCAACCTATAAACAATACATGAGTGACATGGATCTATGATTTTTTTTAATTTTTTAAGTAGAAGGTTAGGTTGATTTTGATGTGTTCAAGAAAAATGCTAATACTATCTTTTTAAGTATGTAGGTTTATATTACCCACAACTATGTCTAGATCTTGTGCTTCAAGAAATCATTAGATCTTATTTGAGAAGATTCAAAGAGACAAATAAATAAGATTATACATTGATAAAAATTTTAAGATAATTTGGTGGGAAGAGATTTTTTTTCTCCCTCACATCCTTTCAATGATTGGGTTAGGTATAGTACTTGTACAATTGATTTTAGGAAGTTCAACTCAATCAAATTGAAAAACATAAAGAAATAATCTAAGATAAAGTGTACGAGTGATTATCTTCAATTTATCCTTCAAGAATATTAAATTTTACAATTGTAGATTCATTTTTAACTTGTCTCTGCACAAACACTTGAACTTATCTATGAACAATAATTGAACTTGTTAATCAACACAATGCTCATTAACTCCTCCATACTAATTATCTAAAACTTAAAATATAAACATGATAAACCTCAAATATTTAACTCTCCTAAAAACTTAATTGAAACTTACGATTGATTATTTTAAATAAAAAAATATATCATTAAAAAATAATAAATAAATATTTTATTATAAAATAAAAACAATTAGAATTTAATAATTAAGAAGAAACTTCTAATCCTTAAAAAAAACCGTTTATAAGAGATGAACGACGCCATCCATAATAAAGTCACGAATGCTACGCATCAGATTTTACTTATTCCCTTCAGGTGCTAACTAGTTTAAGAAACTATAACATTTTAATATTCTAATATTTTACCAATTCTTCCTTTTGGTTTGTCGAACACGGCAAATGCTTTGTCTCCTCTGGCCGCAAGCGAGGAAATAGTCTCTTCAGACCAATTCCAACAAGCCAAAACTATTTTTTGAAGTGCTTATTCAATCAAACAGGCCAATCTTGCACGAACTCTAGATGCACTCCTCACTCCTCCCTATTTAGGAACTTGAGCTAAGTACCTTGTTGCAATCCCCCATGTTTCACAACTCGCTAATTTAGTGAGGAGTGTACATAGACATTATTGAAAAAAATCTAATCTAGAGAAGATACGGTCATATTCATCAACAAGTAAAAAGCTGCTATGAAAGTCAATTTACGATTCGGCAGTTTTTTCTGATTTCGCCTTCAGATCCAGTGCGTACTTCTATGGTGCCCATCTTCACCATAGCATTGGCAAACTTCTCACTCCATATTGACGGATACATTGAACTACTCTCCACCACTTTTAGAGTGTCAGGATTTGTTATTAAGGTATGATCAGAGGTAAATAGTCCCCTGTTTTTGAGAAGCTGTCTGTAATACACATTGTCCAGCTTGGTCGGTGTAATGCTTTCCATTGGTACAATTGGGTCAGGAGGTGGTGCAACTGGACAAACAAGCTTGAGGTGCTGGGCCAGTTGAGCGTCCAGGGTAGGATCCCCAGCACCCGTGTTGGAGAAGTTGTAAAGCCTGTCGCTAAATGAAGAGCAGTGCGATACACCAATGGAATGGGCACCTGTGAATGAGAAAACCAACATCAATATAAAATTCTATTCGGCAGAATTAATAGTTTCTGGTTATCAAAATCATGATGTTGCAGTGCTTGCCTGATAGAACTACCATTTCTTCTTGAGAAAGGCCCTTTTGCTTAAACAAATCCGTCAACTCTCTGACGTTGAAAAAAGGAGGTGGTAAGTTCCCCACGATTGACGCTTCTGTAGATATCCTCCCGTCTCTGCGTCCGGCTGGAACATCCCAGTAAATATTGCCAGCCTGAAAAGAAATAGAGGTCTTATTATACACTGCAGTAAAATAATTCCCAGTTTGGAATCACCAATCAAATATAACAGAGTTATTTTATTTATTAATTTGTAATGGCATTCTACAATGGTAACAAAAGATGAATGTTTATGTTATGAACATATTAATTTTTTAATTTTTTTATCTTAAATTTTTCAATCATTTACATTAATACTATTATTTCTGGATTAATACTATTATTTCTGGATTAAATTGTGCAAGATTTTTTTTCATGAATATTTCAGATCATATTCTATTATGTATATTTAGGATATAAATCACAAAATGTGATCTGAAATGCTAAGACAAAGCAGTTCTTACACAATTGAATTCAGAAATAATGCATCCTAATCATTATGAATTGTGAAATTTTGAAGCTTTAATTAAATCATTTACATGTCAAAATATTAAATTTAATAAAAAACATAATATTTTCAACATAAATAACACAGAATTTATGTCTTTGGTTAGATCTGGATGGGCGGTGGCTATATAGAGCTCTCCTGACATATAGTTCAAGTCAAGCCCCCCCTTTGGTCTGATCAGGGATGGATGTCCAATAGTTTTAAAAATAATATGAAATAACTTTGAAGTAAATAAACTGCTATAAATTGATATCTTTCAATTCTTTTTAGATAGATGTACTTAAGATATCTATACTAATTTTTAATATAAATTTTTATGTAGATAAAATCACATTACAAGGGCAACAACAACATTCAATAGACAGGATCGTTAAGCACAGTCCACTTCCTAATTTAATATTACCTTATATGAGGAATCTCGTGCAGCAAATGCAATTATGTCTGCACAAGACACTACTTCAGGACAGACTGATTCTAATATCGCTTTTACATCATCGATCAGATCAAATCCTCGAAGACTTGGAGAATTTGCAGGTGAGTCTTTCTCTGCTTTATTTCCAGGTGTGGAGTCTATAAGTATTGATCCATCGCAACCCTGTACACATGAAAACATTATATTATCACAGTTCACCGAGTTTTATCTTACAGAGGAACTGAATTGAACTGAAGTACTAACCTTGACAAAGCAATCGTGGAAATGCATCCTTATAAGTGCCGGAGCTAAAGTAGGATCCTTTTTTAGAGCTTCTGAGATCGTCCAGGTGACAATGGATTCAGCATGAGGGCACACATAGTCATAATACCCCACCTTCAGTCCACAGTAGTCATCGGCAGTGGCAGAAACCATCCAGAGCATTGCCAAAACTAAAAATATGACCAATTTCTTCATTGTTATCTGCTCTAATTTGCAGAAGGTACTCAAATCTATCTTGCGAGATTGTTATCCTCAAGCGGTATATTTATTGAGAATCCAAGAAATGTCACATCTGCTACAGTCAACGAATTGTTCAACAAAATTTGATTAAACATATATTTTCCGAGCCTTAATTGGAAAGCAACAATTACATCTTAAACAAAAGGGTTGAACTATTCGAAAGATAACTTAGGCCGCTCTGAGAGTAGGCGCATTATGTCATTGAACATCATCATATATACTTTAATATTGAAAGATAGACATTGTGAGATTTATAATACGTCGATTTGCTCAATACTACGTCCAAATTGCAGATACACGCCAAATGAATAGTACAGAAGATATATCCATGATTAACTAGTCAGAATGTTAGACTCTGTCAAAGGAAAGGCTCCTTAAAAATATTACGTTCTGAGGGAAGCTTTGAATGTGTCATAAATTTTAAATAATATTGGGTGTTTCAATGTTTTTGTTTAGGAGTTTTTAAAAATCGAATAATACAAATTTGTCAACGAAGACTGGTCTCGGGGAAAAGAGTTTGGCCGACACTCAAGTGACTTTTCCATACTGTAAAAACGTGCAAAGAAAATTAGCGACCGCGAGGTAAGCCTATGAGTAATAATGTTGAATTAGTTGTATATTAATTACTGTGGCACGTATTATAGAAATTGAATTGTTTTACATAATTTTTTTTATTAAATGGGGGTAAATGCTTTTGATTTGGAGTTATGAACCAGTGAAGTTACAAATGGGGGACTTCATTCCTAATACACATTCTCAACATTTATATTTCAATTGGGTTTTAACTTTGATGATAAGAATAACAATACAACAACTTAACCATCACACCATGTTATTATTGGCAAATTGTTTGACTTAATGAATATGCATTGTTTATCATTATTATTTAGTTCTATCCAAGTTTACAGATAGAACCACATTGGATCGATCTTCCATTATTGATGTTTCCATTCCAAAATCTTTAGAAAAGGCAGTGTGCACATTTTTATTTAAAAATAGATCTTTTAATTTAAACTAAGAAGGGGTTGGAAGGTAATGGGATGGTGTTAGTACAAATATGGAATTATTTTTAAATATAAAAATTTAAAATTTGGAAATAATTCTAAAATAAATAAATATAGCAAATATAATAATTTTCTAGTATCTTTTTGTATTAAAGTAAATTTGGAGAGGATAGTGGGATAATATGTGAAGGGGTATGTAAAACTATGATAGTGAAAGATTGGTTTGCAAAGGGACACATCATTAACAATTATAGAGATATTGGTGATTGAAGTAGTAATAAAATCATTTCACACATTTAAAGAGTG
The DNA here is from genome assembly GCA_007258455.2 of Sequoia sempervirens. NCBI lineage: Eukaryota > Viridiplantae > Streptophyta > Pinopsida > Cupressales > Cupressaceae > Sequoia > Sequoia sempervirens. The sequence continues at coordinate 6,891 of VDFB02039230.1, forward strand.
GATGTAGGATAGATATGTTGTGATGTACAATGTGGCTTGGCTTAATGTATCTTAGCATATTGCCTACTAGAGTCCATAGTCATTAGATTTAAATATTTCTTAGTATAATATCATATATTTAAATTTTATATAAACTATACATTATTAAATATAATATATAATATAAATTTGACATATAATACTAATTAAAATATTTAATATATTAAATATTAAATATTTATCTATATTTAATATTTAAACATATATTAAATTTATCAAAAAATATATTCAAATTTATATTTATTATTACATATTATAAGAAATATAATGTACAATATTAAAAATAAATATTGTATACATAATATTTTTTTATAACCAATATCACTTAAATTAATGTATAAGAAATCTAACAAATTAACTAGTCTTATAGAGAGATGAAATGAGAGAGTAGGTGGAAAGTGAGGGAATAGATAGGAGGGAGGGAGGGAGAGCTATGACTTACTATAAATAATACAAGACAATAGAACTCAATTATCTATGCACTACCTAGGTCAATAGTTCAAACTATTTACAAAGCATACAAATCAATGAAATTAGACTCAATTGTTCCTAGATTATTTTTTTTTAGTTTACATTTATTATTTTTATCTCCATCAATAAATTTACAACTATATGAATCTCCCTTCATATATAGACTCAAGACTCTCAAACATATTGGTCAACATCACTTAGTTCTCTCACTAATGTATTTTAATTGTTGAAGATGAAACCGTCAATAAACATATTAATATTTACTATTTAAGTCCATCTATATCTTCCTCTTTATTTATACCCCCTATCTCTATATCTCGCTCTTTTTATCCCCAACTCTCCTTCTCTCCCTATCGTTCCCTCTTTCTATATATTTCTACTTCTCCTCTATCATATCTCAATTTCTCTTGTTCCCTCTCCCTCTGTATCTATCTTTGTATAAATCTATCCCCCTTCCTATATTTATTTTCATATCTCTCTCTCACAAACAAGTCCCTATTTCTCTCTCCTTGTTTGTATCTATATATCCCTCTCTCACTCTCTCTCTTTTCCACTCCTTGTTTCTCCCTCCCTATCTTTATCTCTATCCATATCTATATCGTTATATCCATTTCTATCTCTATCTCTATCTCCATCTCCATCTCCATCTCCATCTCCATCTCCATCTCCATCTCCATCTCTATCGCTATCTTCATCTCCATCTCTATATTTTCCTCTCTATCCATCCCCTATCTCTATCTCCTTACCCCCTCTCTCTCTCTCTACCCTCCCCTATCTCTCACTTTTCTATCCCTTTCTATCTTTATTTCTCCCTCTCTCCCTATTACAAACACAATATGAGCATGTTGATAATGGAGCCTAATTATCTTCTTCATTAATGGGTTTTAGGTTTTGTTTCATTCATGTTTGGATTCTTATAAGTGGATGCATATTTGGTTTGAACATATCACTTCTCCATCAAGAAATTTGTTGCACACAATTTTTTTTTTTAAATAGCCTACAAATTGACCTTATTTACTACACAAAAATATGTAAAAAAAGAACAGCTTTTTACCTAATTCACCTTCCACTCCTCTTTGGCATATCCATTGCATACCAAGGTGAAATTGCTACTTTTCATTTTAGATTATATCTTTTAATTTAAATAGATAAGGGATGTTGGGTAATGGCACAATGATGTTAATAAAAATATTTAAAATATATTTAATTTTTAAATATAAAAGTATTAAAATATGAGAATAATTTTAAAGTAAATAAATTTATATTAAATGGATTAATTTTCTAGTGTTTTTGTATTAGATAAACTAAAAATAGGGTAATAAGGCTAGTGGTATAATGTGTGAAGGGGCATGTAAAATTGTGAATGTGAATCTAGTTGGCTAGTGAAGGGAGGCCATCATTAATGATTATATAAATATTAGTGATGGAAGTAGTAATAAAAATATTTCACACATTTAAATACTAGATGTAGGATATATATGTTGTGATGTACAATGTGGTTTGGCTTAATGTCTCTCTACATATTTCCTACTAGACTCTATATAGCCAATTCATGGTGTAAATACTAGTTGGTAGTATGGATTCTTCTTCTAACTTTTGTAAAGGTATGAGAATTATGGAAAAGAGGAGTGGTAAATATGGAGTCAATGGGGGATGAGAGAAAGAGAGAGAGGAGGTAATGACTCAATAATTTATGAACTAGCTAGAGAAGATGATAATAAATCTAGAATTAAAGGTATGGGTGTTGTGAATTTGGGAGATCGCTAAGTATATTGGTAGCTCCCAATGAATGGAAAATAAAGAAGATATGGTGAGGTTATTGTTAGACCCATGTAATTATGTTGGTAGGTGTAACATGTTCAATTCTATGTGGACTTTGGTGTTTTACACCTACATTATTCATGATGACATACAATGAGTTGAGAACAAGGGAGATAAATTTTTCAAATTGCTAGTTGATTTACTTTGATGGCTTGAGATAGAATTTATATCAACTTCATTGAGAAATGAAATACTATTTAGGTGGGTTAAAGGTAAGATTATCAATTGAGGGTGTGTTTAAAACATTATCACTTTTTTTTGTGTTTGGAATTGGGATGGGCCTATGGAAACCCATTCCCTTATTTTTCAGTGTGGATTATAATAAATTTAAATGCTCGATGAGGGGATTAGTAAAGATTGTGTTATTTTCCCATCTCCATCCATATAGAGAACTTTAAACTATAACTTTCAACTAATATAAGGAGGGCCATGTAATATGCCCTCCTCACTTGCACTTCATTCCATACTATCTTTTTTTATTAGGGTTTTTTGGTCTCATGATGTTGGAATGAAAAATAATACTTGTTGGAATATGTTGTAATTGATGTCAAAAGGGGATAAGAGGATAAGTGTGTTGATCCAATGCAGAAGTGCATATAGATGTCATAGAAGTCAAAAGTGCAGATCATGCAAAAGATTTTGGCATTCTTGATAGCTTAACTGGTTGTGTGCTTAAGTGATGTACTTGTATGTGTATGTTGTGTTATAGGTATGAATGAATATGGTGGTGTTGTCATTAATATATCCATTGATGTCAACATAGTATAGGTTGTTATAGTGAAAGGACCCAAGTGATTGTAGGTTCAAAATATGCTTCGATATGTGTACTTTGGTGTGTGCTCCACATTTATAATATGTTGATATTAAGCTTATGAAAATCTAAAGTATTATTCAAGGAAATCCATGGGTGATATATCCTGGCTTAAAAATTTTGGGATGATGAAGAGTGAAAGTTAATTTCATTGGTTTATGAACTAGTATGATAGAATTGGTTATCTATGGACTAGGAGAAATGTATATGCTCCACAGTCCTTTGCTAATTTTCTTTAGGTCTTGCAGATCTAGAAGAAAGTTTATAATGAGGTTTTATGTGTTCCATCAAGAGTGCTCCTAGTTTGGTGCTTTGGTGTGAAGATTTAAATAAGCCTTCGCTAAGAATGGTTTAGTAGTTTTCTCCACATTTCTTGCATATTAAATATCTTTATTTGTGGATTGGAAATTACTTAGAGGCATGTCTAAAGATGCTATGTTCCAAATTTGAGGCTCTAATATGAAGATTTGAGTGAGTTATGATCACCAAAGTGAAAACTATTTTTTATGTACATTTAGTGGTGACAAGGAGAATGTATTCTACTTTGCATTTCTTTGCATTTAAATCTTTTGTTCTGTGGTTCTAGAAATAGGTTGGTAATACTATTATATTCTCTCAACTCAAATGGTTCATGATTTGGTGGTCTGCGTGAAGAAGTTTGGATAATGGATGAATACTATACTTAGAAGACCTTGTCAGAAAGATAATGCAATGATAAGAGTTATAGAAATGTCTCTTTGAGATTGCATTAACAATCCTATGGAGATTTTTCTTTGAGAATATGCAGTGTCGATACAACTTATTTAAATGTCTCCTCGAAATGGTGTGTGCCATACCAGATGTGGAACCTAGTAAGGTACACATGGAAGTGAGATCTGGTGTGATGAGGATGATGTATAGTAAGAAGATGAATAGAAAAAATGCACATGGTAGTGACTTGGATTATTGGTCTCCACCATGGTTGGGTGCTGAGGTGTCTTCATCAATGTGACACAGGCACATCAGTAGAATAGAGATAGATGTTCCATGGATGAAGTGATAAAGTGTTATGTGGACCCAATAGAATAACATGCACAGTGAAGGAAGACATATGGAAATTGGTAATTCATTTTTTTGAATCCTTGTTGCAAAACAACACTTGATCAAGGTGTGAAAGGAGATGATCAACAACTAATGTTCAAACTTTATGATCTACAATGGTCTGGTCCATGTGTACAAGGGTTTCAAGGTTGGTGATTGACAATGAACATATTAGATCTATCAGCTATTTGAATGAACATTTAATGAAGGAGATCTGATCCAATGCTTGGCAGCAAAAATGAGATATGACCGATCAATATCAAATTTGATTGAATGATCAAATGAAGAAATTAAATGCAGATTAGAGTTCGAGGTCAAAACAAAGAGAATTTTTTTGAAAATTCTTTGTAGGAGAAATAAATGTGGAATCAACTCAGTGCAAAAGTATGGTCATATTTGATAGTCTCTATTAGATGAGATGGAAGATGGTGCAAGGCTTGAGATGAACTAATAGCTTGCAGGAGAAACCCTAGTAGATGAGTAACTGGATTGGACAACTAGATGGTGTGCATATTTCGAGGCGAGAGATTACAAATGCATTTAGTTAGGCAGATAGAAGGAAACCAAAGATTGGTTAATAAAAAAAGAGATTTGCAAGCATAGAGAGCTATGGGGGAGTTACATCTAGCAAGATTATGTTGCAAAGATTGAGCGTGTGTAGCTTGCAAGCTTAAAGAGAGCCAAACAAATTAATGTATAGCTAAGTTATAGCAGATAGAGTAAGAAATAAAACCAAGACTGAAATGAATATAATTATCTAGGTGGTTCTATGTGCAGTAGAGAGAAGAATAAAAAGAGAGGGGATAGAGATAGAACATTCATAGTTCTATGTGTAGAAGGATGTGTTGTTGATTGAGCAACTTCAGTAGCAGAGTGTGAGTTTTAGTAAGTGAAAAAGACTACTGAATGTAATGATGCATTATAGGTTTTGTAGAACCAAATCTATGCATATTTGAAACTATCATCATTATACTGAGTTGTAGCTTAGAGTAGGGTGTTTTTAAATCCTTGGAGTTATAGCTCCTTAAGCAGGGTGTTGTTGCATCGTTGAAGTGGTTGATTCTAAATTAGGTAGTTGATGCTTCCTTGGGTTGTAGCCCTAAAACATTGTAACAAAGATTTGAATTGTGACGTTCGATTTGAGTAGTAGACTCAAGAAGCCTTTTGTCATTGTGGTTTTTATCAACTTTGGATTTCCACGTACATACAGTGTTATGTGATGTTCTTGTGTTTATGTTTCTTCATATTAGTATCTACACATTAAGAATTCAAAGAAGTAATCTGCAAAAGTTTTAAGGGATAAATTTTGGTATCTACTAATTCAACCTCCTCTCAATAGATCATTGTTCTCCAACAATTGGTATCAGATCCCTAGGTTCCCTAAGAGAAGCTTAATTAGCTTAGGTAGATCTTGGTAGAGTGAACACAATGGTTAATCAAGAAAGTTTACTTGCATATGATGGACCTAAATTTGATGGATCAAGATATATTTTTGGAGCTCATTAATGGAAGCATATTTTGGGCCCATAGGATATGATGCTTTATTGTCAGTTGAAAATAGATATACAGTTCTTGCTATAGCTCCAATAACTTATGCTAAAAAGAAGGAATATGAGAAAAATGCCACAACAAGAGATATTATTCTTCATGGACTATCAAGTTTTGTATTGGTCAAAGTCATGCATTGCCAAATAGCACATGAAGTTTGGAAAAAGTTGAAGAGAATGTATGAAGAGGATGGTAAAGAAGAAATGAAGGCATTGGCTCAGAAATATGAAAGTGGATATGAAAATTTGAGTACAAGTGAAGCTGTAACAAGAGGTAATGATGAAGATAGATCTACTTCTATATCCAAGGAGTTTGATGAAATGCAAGCTAATTGCATCACGAGATTGAGAACAGGTCCTAGAAAACATAGAGGTAATCACAATCATTTTTTTTCTAAATGTTTATATGATGAAGTAAATGATTTTGATAAGGAAAGGGATAGTAGAAATAATCTACACACAAGAAGAGAAAGTGGGTCATTTGATGTAGATGGTAAATCAAATGATGAACATGGGAGTTTCTATGGGGTAGAGCCATTTCCTATGACCTCTGATGAAGAAGCTAAATCCTCCAGTGAAGAAGAAGAAGTATACCTTGAAGGAAATATCATTTGTTCTCTAAATGAGCTTAAAATTTTGAAGAAGGAGAACGAAGAAAAAAAGTTGCATTCTTAGAATGAGATAGATAGATTGAATAATAGCCTTTAAAATTATAATTAGATGGTGATCTATTTGAAGACTCAAGTGGAAGAACCAAGAAGGGTAGATGATGTAGTTGGATCCAAGCTACAGTCTAATTCAAATGAGTGCATGAGATTGGAAGAAGAAATAGTGTCCTTGAGAAAATAATTAGATAAAGGATTTAAGTTGGAAGGTGGTTTTAGGAAACTAAATGAATTTGTGAGATAACGTAAGCTGTCTATACCAAGGTCTAGATAAAGGGTGAAAATTGACCTTGGTGATGAAAAATGGAAGAGTCCTTCTACCTCAACAAAATTGGTTAAAATAGAAGAAAGAGGTTGCACAAAGAAATAGGAAGCCTACACAAGTTTCTCTAGAGAAATTACCTCCTGAAGTGGAAGATTAGATAAATGCACCACTGGTAAGATGAAGAAACTAAATAAGGATACTTTTGCCAAGTTGAAGGAGCCTGCAACAGATAAGAAGATGGAGAAAATGACTCTTAGAAACTAGAAGAAATATCAGTACAAAAAGGGAGCTAGTGTAGAAATATTTAGTAGGATGAGATATACAAAGAAGTCAAATCAAAGAAAACCTTCTCATCTGGTTCAAAGGAATACTAAGAGTAGGTACTCCCTATGTTTTAATGGTTACTATCATTCTTGTAATCAGTATGGTCATAAAGCTAGAGATTGTAGAGTTGCACCTAGAAGGAGTACAAGATATGTAAATAGAAATTCATCTGCTCTAGTAAGGAATAGTGACAACTTGGGTCACATAGCTAAAGACTATAGACTAGATCTTGTAAGATCTACAATATGGAGAAATAGGAAGAATACAAAGAAGATTATGTCCTCTAAAGTGAGCATGTGTTTGCATGTTGTTGAGAAGAAGGCTAATATATCAAAGAGGGTGCACAAGATGGTTTTGAGAGTAAAATATTTGTAGGAAATGCTCCATATGGATGCTTCTGCCTCAAATCACTAACATTTAGTTATGGGGAGTGGATTTGGGGGGAGCTAAATTGATATTCCATTCATCCCTGGAAGTGAAGAAGAAGAGATCAAGTCAGGTAAAATATGTTTTACAAATTTCTAATGACTTGATTGTTGCAATTTTATGGTCACATTCTTGCTCCTTGAAATTATTGTCAAGGCGTAAGAAAATTAGAAGATTGTGGATAGTTTGTTGTAGAAATTGATATAAACCATTGATATGAGTTATTGAAGAAAAACTAGTTTAAATACTATGCTAGGATAAATACCTTCTCCCTGAAAAATGAAGATGATGCAAGAGCATCTAGATGATTCAAATCAATTGGGACAGTGAGCATTCATTTGCAGAGCACCAAAGAGAGTGACATTGGAGGATACTGCATTTTATCACATTTGCATATCAAATTTTGTAGAGCTAGAATTAACATCACTTGACATACTAATATTCAGTATATCCAAAATTCAAGGCATTTAGTTTCAATTTTAGAGAAATGCCACGTGCTGAAGAATGCCTCTTTTTCACAATGTAGAGCCATAGTGTTGAGTGAAGTTTAATTGGCTTGTAGAGCAAGTACATGTCTCCTGGAGCTTAAAGGAACATCATTCAATGATGTATAGGAATTGGCCAACCTTCTTTGGGATCCACATGAAGATCTAAGCATCAACAGAGCATTTCCTTATGTTTAAAATCTGGGTCTACAAGTTACTTATCTAGCCCTTACAATTAGGCCCAGTTGATTATGATTTGAAGGCTTGTGGAGGATATAAATGAAGAAATGAACAATTATGAGAAGACATGAAGTGAATGCATGAGTAGGTCAACAGAAGTGTATGGATCAAGGTCTAAGGGGAAGTTACTATTGGTATTGAATCAGTGTTATACTTGATATAATGTAGTCCTCGATATCATTTGGTACATGGTGAGCACATTCACAATTGGTATCAAATTGATAATCAATATTAGGGCATGATATCATCAGTTAGTGTCAAGTAAGTGATTCAACTGGAAAAAGAATCAATCAAAAAACCTACAATTGATATCAAATTTGATTGGAGAAAAGCATTAAAAGGTTGAATTTAGTACTTGGCATGAGAGAAAAAGTTGTTTTCAATGGGTATCAGCTCAAGGAGGAGCCAATTTTGTTTTTCATTGCTAAAAAGGAGTGATGGATGCAATAGTATGGTGTCCTGAGAAGAAGAAAATAAAAAAGGATGAGAAAGTGCTCATAGGCATAAGTTGAGAGAGGCAAAAAGAATGGAGAATAGTCTAAGGAGGAGATGGTATTGTGGTTAGAATTTTTTTTAATTAGTACAAAGGTTATGGTGGAGAAAATACTTTTTCCAGTTCAAAGGATGATATTTGGGGACAACAAAACCCTTTGCATTGCTTGTCAAAGGGGGGGAATTTTTTTAGGAGTGAGCCCTTTTCCATTGATGGAAAAGGGGGAGAAAGTATGCAAATGCTCAAAGAGGAGCATTGGTGATAGCAACAATATAAGTAGAAGTGAAGATGATATTGGTACAAATGTTGAATTGATCAATTAGTATGTTTTGAGAATTCAAGTTTTGGCATCAATGACAAAGGGGGAGATTGTTGGAATATGTTTTCATTGATGTCAAAAGAGGATTAGAGGAGAAGTGTGTTGATCCAATGCAGATGTGCATATAGTTGTCATTGATGTCAAAAGTGTAGATCATGCAAAGGGTTTTGGAATTCCTAATAGCTTAACTAGTTGTGTGCTCAAGTGATGTTCCTATATGTGTATGATGTGTTACAGGTATGAATGACTATGGTGGTGTTGCCATTAATATAGCCATTGATTTCAACAAAGTATAGGTTGTTGTGGTGAAAGGACACAAGTTATTGTAGGTTCAAAATATGCTCTGGTGTTTGGTCCACATTTCTACTATGTTGATCTTATGCTTATGTGGATATAAAGTATTGTTCAAGGAAATTCATGGGTGATATATCCTGGATTACAACTTCTGGGCTAATGAAGAGTCAAAGTTAAGTTCATTGGTTTATGAACTGGTCTAATAGAATTGGTTATCTATGAACTGGGATAAATTCATTTGCTCCATAGTGATCCATCAAGAGTGCTCCCAGTTTGGTGCTCCAGTATGAAAATTTGAACGAGCCTTTGATAAGAATGGTTTAGTACTTTACTCTGAATTTGTTGCATATTGAATATCTTTATCTGTGGATTGGAAGTTACTTAGAGGCATTCCTAAATATGTTATCTTCCATGTTTTAGCCTTTAGTATGAAAATTTGAGTGAGTTATGATCACCAAAGTGAAAACTGCTTTTTCTATACATTTGGTGGTGATAAGGAGAATGTGTTCTACTCTGCATTCCTCCACATTTACATCTTTTTTTTGTGGTTCTAGAATTAAGTTAGTAATGGGTATGTGCAGGATCATCATTGAAAAAGTAGGCCCTTAAGTGGCAAAAAAATAGAAAAATCAGAGTTAGGCAATTTGACGTAAAAATTTGAATAAGTTATCTATATTATTTCAAAAATATGTAAGAATAGAATCTATAGAAAATTGAATGTAGTTTCTAAACTACTAGGTATGTTTTAAAAAAAATGAAATCTATTAGGTGAAAATTTGAAATTTCAATGTAGTAGTACTTAAATTTCAGGGAAAAAATAAGTAGGTGTCTGTCTGACCACCCTAACCACAATAAAATGATAATTATTTTTTATAATATTTTAGATATAAGTAGAAGAATCATGTCTCGATGTGATGCATATTTTATTTGTAATTATTTTCCAAGTATATAATTAATTATGAATTTTTTATTACAACTTTTAAAAAATATAAAAAACTCGTATGTCTGACCACCTTAACTTGGTCAAAAATTCATGAAATTCAATTTTTATTTTTTAAATCCTATAGTATGTGAATCATAGAATGTGATGCATTTTTTGGATTCAAAAAATATGATACCATTTGAAAGCTATAAATATTTTTCAATTAGTCTATCAATTAGGACTTTAGTCATAATTTGAATAGAAAATGAATAATAATTACTTATTAAATTCAAAGTAAAGCATAGTTTATATTGGTGGAAAGTGTAGAATCTCCTTAAAAAACCCTTATTTTCATCAATTTTGGGTAAAAATAAAGTCGTTAGCCACATACCCATCATATTGCCACTTTTTGGCCCACCATGATCCTGCACATACCCTAATACTATTATGTTCTCTCAACACAAATGATTCATGATTTAGTGGTATGCATGAAGAATTTTGGATCATGGATGAATATTGTACCTAGAAGACCTTGTGGGAAAGAAAATGCGGTGACGGTAAGATTTTGAGCAATGTACCTTTGACATTGCATTAAAAAGCCTATGGAGATTTTTCGTTGAGACCATGCAGTATCAATAGGACTTCTTTAGATGTCTCCTCGACATGGTGTGTGTGATACTAGATGTGGAAACTAGTAAGGTACATGTGAAAGTGAGATCTAGTGTGATGAGGATCATGTACATCCAAAAGTTAAATATAACAAAGCTGCATGGCAGTGACTTGGATTGATGATCTCCACTGTGGTTGGGTGCTGAGGTTTTTTCATCGGTGTGATATAGGAATATAAACAAAAAAGAGATAGATGTTCCACCAAGGAAGTAATAAAGTGCTATGTGGACCAAATAGAATAACCCGCATAGTGAAGGCAAACATATGGCAATCGATAATTCATTGTTTTGCATCCTTGTTGCAAAATGACACTTGATCAAGGTGTGAAAGGAGATGATCAATGACTAGTGTTGAACCTTTATTATCTACAAGAGTCTAGTCTGTGTATACAAGGGTTTCAAGGTCGGTGACCGACAATGAACAAATCACATCTCTTAGCTATTCCAATGAATATTTAATGAAGGAGATCTGATCTACTTCTTGGAAGCTAAAAGGAGATATGATCGATCAAGATCAAATCTAATTGAATGATTAGATGATGAAATTAAATGTAGATCAGAGTTCGAGGTCAAAATAGAGAAAAAAATTTGGAACATTCTCTATAGGAGAAATAAATGTGTCTAGAACTAGCTCGATACAAAAGTATGGTCATATTTGATAGTATTTATTATATGAGATGGACGATGGTGCAAGGCTTGAGATGAATTGACAACATGGGGGATAAACCCTAATAGATGAGTAACCAGATTGAATAACCAGATCATGTGCATATCTCGAGGTGAGAGATTACAGATGTGTTGAGTTACGTAGATAGAGACAACTAAAGAATGGTTAGTAAAAAAGAGATTTGCAAGCATAGAGAGAGTTGTGGGGGAGTTACATCTAGCAAGAGTATGCTATAGAGATTGAGTGTGTGTAGCCTACAAGCTTAAAGAGAGCCAAACAAATTAATGTATAGCTAATTTGTAGTAGATAGAGTAAGAAATAGAACCAAGACTAAAATGAATATAATCATCTAGGTGGTTCTATGTGCAGTAGAGAAAAGAATAGAAAGATAGGGGATAGAGATAGAACATTGATTGTTCTATATGCAGAAGGATGTGTTGATGATTGAGCAAATTTAGTAGTAGAGTGTGAGTTTTAGTAAGTACAGTAGAGTACTACATGTAATGATGCATTATAGTTTTTGGAGAACCAATTCTATGCATATTTGAAAATATCATCATTCTGTTGAGTTGTGGATTAGATTAGGGTGTTTTTTCATCATTGGAGTTGTAGCTCTGAATGTAGGGTGTTGTTGCATCCTTGAAGTGGTTGCTTCTAAATTAGGTAGTTGATGCTTCCTTCGGTTGTATCCCTAAAAAATTGTAACAAATATTTGGATTGTGACACTAGATTTGAGCAGTAGACTCAAGCGACCTATTTTTATCGTGTTTTTCCCATCTTTGGTTTTCCACATACATACAGTGTTATGTGATGTTCTTTTTTGTACGTGTGTTTATGTTTCTTCATATTAGTATCTACAAATTTAGAATTCAAAGAAGTAATCTATGTAAGTTTTAAGAGATAAATTTTGGTATCTACTGATTCACCCTCCATTCTCTATAGATCATTTTTTTTTAACAATTGGTATCAGAGCCCTAGGTTCCCTAGGAGAAGCTTAATCATCTTGTGTAGATATTGGTAGAGTGAACAAAATGGTTAATCAAGAAATTTTACTTGCATATGATGGACCTAACTTTGATGGATCAAGATATATTTTTTGGAGCTCATTAATGGAAGGATATTTGGGGTCCATAGGATATGATGCTTGGATGTTGGTTGAAAATGGATATATAGTTCTTTCTACACCTCTAATAACTAATGCTAAAAAGAAGGCATATGATGAGAAGGTATGAAGAGGATGGTAAAGAAGAAATGAAGGCATTGACTCACAAATATCAAAGTGAATATGAAAATTTGAGTACAAGTGAAGCTGCAACAAGAGGTAATGATGAAGATGCATCTACTTATATATCTAAGGAGTTTGATGAAGTGCAAGTTGATTGCATCAAGAGATTGAGAATAGGTCCCAAGAAACATAGAGGTAATCACAATAATTTTTTTTCCAAATGTTTATATGATAAAGTAAATGATTTTGAAAAGGAAAAGCACAATAGAAATAATTTGCACACAAGAAGATAAAGTGGGTCATTTATTGTAGATGGTAGATCAAATGATGAACATGGGAGTGTCTATGGGCTAGACCCATTTATTACAACATATAATGAAGAAGTTGAAACCTTCGGTGAAGAAGGAGAAGAAGTGGACCTTGAAGGAAAACTCATTTGTGCTCTAAATGAGATTAAAATTTTGAAGGAGAACAAAGAAAAAATTTGCATTCTCAAAATGAGATAGATAGATTAAATATGAGCCTTGAAAATTATAATTAGATGATGATCTATTTGAAGACTCAAGTGGAAGAAGCAAGAAGTTTATATGATGTAGTTAGATTCAAACTACAGTCTAAGTCAAATGAGTGCATGAGATTGGAGGAAGAAATAGTGGCCTTGAGAAAAAAAATAGATAAAAGCTTTAAGTTGGAAGGAAGCTTTAGGATAGTAAATGAATTTGTGAGATTACAAAATCCATATAGATGAAGGTCCAAACCAAGGGTGAAGATTGACCTTGGTGATGAAAAAGGGAAGAGTCCTTCTGCCTCAACATTTTTTTTTAAAATAGATTAAAGTTGCACAAAGATAGAGGAAGCCTACACAAGTTTCTCTAGAGAAAGTACCTCCAGAAGTGGAAGATCAGATAAAGGAACGATTGGTAAGATGAAACGAGATAAGGATACTACTCTCAAGTTGAAGGAGCCTAAACATATAAGAAGATGGAGAAACCAACTCTTAGAAACCAAAAGAAATATCAATACACAAAGGGAGTTGGTGTAGAAAGATTTAATAGGATGAGGTATACAAAGAAGTCAAATCAAAGAATACCTTCTCATCCAGTTCAAAGGAATGCTATGACCAGGTACTCCCCATGTCTTAATGGTTATTTTCATGCTTGTAATTAGTATGGTCATAAAGCTAGAGATTCTAGAGTTGCACCTAGGAGTACAAGATATGTAAATAGAAATTCATAGCTAAAGACTACAAACTAGATCTTGTAATATCTGTAGCACAAAGATAGAGGAAGAATAAAAAGAAGAATATATCCTCTAAAGTGAACATATGTTTGCATGTTGTTGAGAAGAAAAATAATATATCAAAGAAGGTGCACAAGATAGTTTAGAGAGCAAAAGATTGGTAGGAAGCACTCCATATGTCTAATTATGCCTCACATCACTAACTTGTAGTGATGGGACATGGATTGAAGGGGAGCTAAATTGATATTTCATTCATCCCTACAAATGAAGAAGTGATCAAGTCAAGTAAAATATGTTTTACAAATTTCTAATGACTTGATGGTTGCAGAGTTATGGTCACATTCTTGCTCCTTGAAATGCTTGTTAAGGTGTAGGAAAATTAGCAGATGGGTCCCTCCTTGTACTTGAATGTGGGTGTCAGGAACTAAGTTGTATTTAATGTTGTTTGTCAGGTTTACATTAAAAAAACACTTACTTAAGCCTTATGAGTGCATAAAGATTCCAAATAAATCATAAGAAAGGTGTAAATGGTGAAATTATGCCTAGAAAAGTGTGAAATCTTGTTACAAGACTTTACAACACTTTAAAATAGGTCTTGTTTAGTGATGAAAAGGTGGTTTTTAGGCTAATTATAATAAATAAAGTCTAGAAGAATGTAGAAATATCTTACAACACTTCACAACACCTTCACAAGATGTCATTATTTGAATTTTAGTACCTAAATATGCATGTTCAAGCCACATTATAACATAAAACAAGAGAAAAATAGACCAAACATCAAGGAGAAAGGCCTAAAAGACCATGAAAATGACAAGGGGATATTTTCTATGGCACATTTAGCCCCTAGTTTAGTGAGAGGATGAACTTGCTTCAAACTCACACTAAAGTAGCCATAAACATTGAGAGGAGGGTTCAAATGCACTTATGTTAGAAAGATGGAATGACAACAATCAAGAGGGATGCTCAAGCCCCAAGGATCAAGATCCCATGGAAAACTACGCATAAGGAAAAAGGAACACAAAAGTGCAGAAATAAGTGAATTGAATGAAGCTTCGATCGCCTGTCCAACTAGTTGTGGATTAGATCTAGGCTAATTTTTTGAAAAAGAGAATGTGTGCTCACTCTAGGGTGATAGAACTGATGGTGGTCCATTGGGTGAGAAGGCCCAAAAAGGTGAGAAATATACACTAGTTGGTATGCACTCACAAACACAAAGGTGGCTATGGGGAAAGTCGGGCCACTGAGTGGGCTTCCTACTCAATCATATCTAACTTTAACAAGGTACCACAAAGGAAAGTGTTGGCTTGTGCTTCATGACACAAGAAATTTTTTGTATGCTTAGAACCCATGAACAAATAACAAGGTACCATAGGCATGCAACTTGCATTATGCAAGGTGGAAAAAATGGGAAAATGTAAAAATGTAAAATGTAAAAGAAAGTTCATAGGATTCTTGTTAAGTTCATGTAAGGTCAGCCACTTAGGGAACACTATGTCTAATGTCTCCAAAAGAGGACCAATCAAAGAATATTTTATTCACAACTTAGGGGTTGCAGTACATCACATTAGGCCACCAAGAGGAATGTAATATGCTAAGATAGATCACGCTTATGAAGGAAATCACATCCAATGTGATCCATAAAGTGACAAACTCATCATATGCAATGACAAGGCTACAATAGGAACCAAGAATGCAAATGAATTAATGGTAATGTATGGCCCCCACTTTAAAGAAATTGCTACACACCATTTTTTGAGCAATTCACTTAAAGTATCAAAGGAGAGATGCAAAAAGAAAAAAAGACATGAGAGCCAACTTGGAAAGTCCCTATGCAAAGTCATATGTTTCTAAGTAAGGCTGTGTCATGTCAACAAAAGAAAAGGAGGTTGCCCCCAAAAAAGAACACACCAAACACATAAGGGATCTATGGATTTGGGGTCAGTATGTTCGTTTTTGCAATGTTAATTAAGGAACATAGAATTGTCATCCATTCCCCAAAGCACATAGAACTAGAAGAATGACATAAAGAGAGTGAAAACACAAGGAAAAAAAGGTCTGTTTTGGGTCAACATGAAAGAGGCATTGATTTCTTAGTGCTTTGAATCGTCCCTAAAAGGAAAACACAAGCAAAAAGAAAATGAAAAGGAAAAAGAAAAGAAAAATATTTTCAGTCAACATGAAGGAGACATTGTGGTCTCAATGCCTTCCATCATTCCCAAAAGGAAAACAAAATTTAAGAAAAAAAAGGAAAAGAGACCTTTTGGGTGAACATGAAAGAGACATAAGGTGTCTCTATGCTTTGCTCCATCCCCAAAAAGAGAACAAAAAAGAAAAAAGAAAAAGGGACCTTTTGTGTCAACATGGAAGAGACATAGGGTGTCTCTACACTTTGTGTCATCCCCAAAAGGAAAACACAAAACAAAAAAGGAAAAGGGACATTTTGGGTCAACATGGAAGAGATAGAGGACATCTCTATTCCTAACATCATCCCCAAAAGGAAAACAAAAAAGCTAAAAATGAAATGTACAACATATAGAAGAAGAGGTATAAATAGAAGAAGTGTATGATGAAAGAGAACATCAAACACATGATACACACATACAATCAACTTAAATACAAGGTGAAAGGAAAATAAATGTAAAAGGATTGGTAAGATGAATGTAAGTCATCCATCTAACAAGTTATCTGCCTCCCAATCATGTTTAGTGTATTGTGAGGACGGTTGACTTTCCAAAGGAAGAATTGCAAGTGTCGAACCAGGAGACATACCAAGTTCCTAACTTGGTTGAGAATATTTATCATTTGAGCTCATGGTAGATGAAAATAAAGAATTTAAATCATTATGTACTTCTTTATCTTTTTTTGTGATCTCCTCCTCATCATCATCTTCAAGATTGATTACAACAGGAAGAGGAAGGGTGATTTCTAAGGAAGGATGAATTAAAGGTTGTGGCTATTGGATTTGTTAATTTTGTTGTGAGGGTTTGACTATGTTATCTTGTGGTAGGTTAGGAGAAAGAGGGTGGTCATCTATTGCTTCTGTCAAAGGCCAAGGTTCATCTTTTTTATTTTCTTCTATTTGAGACTGACGAGCAAGGAGACGATAGTGATGCCTACACTCCCTAGCACCATGATTATGTTTTATTTTTTTTTATTTTTTTAAGGAGTAAGAGTGGTTTGATCCATCATAGGTTCCTTTTCTTCTAGAGGGACAAGAATAGAAGAAACTAAAGAATATGGTTCAATCACTTTCTCTTTAGCTTTATACACTTGTTTAATGTAGGCAGGCATGACTAGATGTGCTTCTTTTTCTCTTGGTTATTTAAATGATGTTAGATAAGTGTCTAAGGGTGGTTGTTCAAGAGGTTGTATGGTTTGTTCAATTCCATACTTAGGTTGAAACATGGTTTCATCAAGGATAGAAGGAGCGAAAGTTGATGGGTTACGAAGAGATAACTTGATGATTCATTTGGCTTTGAACTTTTGACAGGCTATGAAAAAGGAGTCCTTTCAAGGGGTGATGGGCTCCATAGGTTCAGGCCAATAGGATTCTAAGGAAAATTTTACTTTAGAGGATAATGGATTAAAGCCACTATGGTGTATGGTAAATATTTCATTGCCATGTGGAAACTTCAAACACTTGTGTAAAACTGAAAAAACTGCTTTCATTCAGAGCAAAGCCAAGGGTGGCCTAGCCGTAAACAAAATTGATCCAATTTTGGAATAATAGAAAATGTTACATCCAAAGTTTTAGGTCCTATTTGTGAGGGGAGTACAATTGATCCAATCATAGGGCATGCCAAACCAGTATGTGTTTTAATCCATGTAGTTGGTTTATTATAGTCATCTTGATATAAATCGTGTAGTACTAGAAATTATTCTATGATCGCATTCTCGCCATAGGCGAGATCTATTAATATCCCATTGGTTGGCTTATCATAGATTCTATCGATTATGTAAAGAGGACCATTAGGAGTTTTTGAAGTATATATTCAAAAGAAAAAGTGATATCAAGATTTTTGTTGGTTGGGTCCTTACGAGGGATAATGTCTATCGCACCCACAAGTTTATCCATAAGATCAACTTGGGTAACCTTTGAAGTTATATCATGTTGTTCACTTTTTGTATCAATGTTCATAACTTGAGGGTCTGAAGGTTCATTAGCCTTAACAAATGAAATATTATGTTTAGGCATGGGGTTGGTAAAGATTTGTAAATTTTGGTTAGGGGATGCAATGGACTTATTACCTTGATCATTAACAATCACAATGGAAAAATGACTTGAATCAATGAGGTCTTGAACTAAGTGTTTGAGATGCTTACATTGTTCGGTGTCATGGCCATTTTGGTGATGAAAATGACAATAAGCATTTGGTTTAAAGGTGGGTGGTAAAGGTTTGGTGGTATCAAGCAATTTGATGGTAGGCAAGGTGATCATTTGTTGTTGAAGAAATTGGTTCATTGTATTATGGAGAGTATCAGGTAAGGGAGTAAATTGTCTCTTTGGATCACCATAGGTATAAGGCACTGCTACTTTAACAACGACCACTTGATTTTGAATAGGTTGGGTTGGTTGTTACAGTTGAGGAGGTGGATTGAATTGTAAAAGCCCTCTCTTTGGTTTGTGAAAATTTTGTGTGTTGGTTTGACTTTTGTGCTTAGACTTCTTAGTTCGGTTAGAAGTGTATTTTCAATCACGACTTGAAATTGAGCTATGATATTCACACAGGGTTGTGCATAAGTGATTGAATGGAGGGAATTTCATCATTATTAACTTATCCTAAAGGTTTATGTGTAATTTTTTGATAAACATCTTCTGTAGATGTGAATCAAGAGTTTTGACATCCACTTTAGCATACAATGATTGATAACATGAAATAAAATTAGTGAATTTAACATCAACATTTTGTCTACATCGTATTCGGCTAGCCATTTTATTTTTAAGGATCATATGAACTTGGAAGTGACTTATAGAGGCATCCACAAGACCATTAAATGACCAAATGGAATGATTGGGAAAGTTTTAAAACCATTCTAGGGCATGTGCAGGATCATCATGGAAAAAATAGGCCCTTAAGTGGCAAAAAAATCAGAGTTAGGCAACTTAATGTAATTTTTTTAATAAATTATCTATATTATTTCAAAAATATGTAAGAATATGATTTGTAGAAAATTGAATGTAGTTTCTAAACTACTAGGTTTGTTTTAAAAATATATATATATATTTGGTGAAAATTTGAAATTTCAATGTAGTAGTACTTAAATTTCAGGGGAAAAAATAAGGTGTCTGTCTGACCACCGTAACCATAATAAAATGATAATTATTTTTTATAATATTTTAGATATAATTAGAGGACTCATGTCTCAATGTGATGCATATTTATTTTTTATTTTTTTCCAAGTAAATAATTAATTATGAATTTTTTATTACAACTTAAAAAAATTATAAAAAACCCATATTTCTGACCACCTTAACTTGGTCAAAACTTCATGAAATTCATTTTTTATTTTTTTAATCCTATAGTATGTGAAGCATATAATGTAACAAATGTTTTGGATTCAAAAAATGTGATACCATTTGAAAGCTATAGATGTGTTTCAATCAGTCTATCAATCAATAATTTAGTCATAATTTGAATAGAAAATGAATAATAATTACTGATTAAATTCAAAGTAAAGCACAATTTATATTGGTGGAAAGTTGAGAATCTCCTTTAAAAACCTTTTTCGTGTCATTAAATTTGGGTAAAAAAATGTCATCAGCCACATACCCATCATATTGCCACTTTTTAGTCCATCATGATCCTACACATACCCTCTAATGCAATGTTTTTTAGGGTCCAAGGAAAAATTTTAGCCAAGATTTTATCATCAAGGAAAAAATCACTACATAAAGTTGTATAAGCATTGACATGATTAATAGGGTATCCTTTACCTCCGTATTTCTCAAACTGAGGCATTTCTATTCCTTGTGGCATTGGGGTTCTTAATATTTCTATATAAGGGGCTACTACGAACATGATATGTAAGTGGAGAAGTTTGACCTTGGCTAATGGTGGAAATTTGTTGTCGGATGGATGAAATGGTATTAAGGAGTTGTGTAATGATGGGATTAGGGTCTAGGTGGTTCGAGGTGGTAAGGAAAATGGTGATGGAGTGTATGTAATGTGAAGGGAATTGATAGGGACAATAAGATGGGTGAAGGTGGAAGATGGAATATGTGATTCCACAAAAGAACTAGGAATGCTAGTCAGAATTATGAAAGAAGGAGCCATATGCCTAACTTGTTGCATAGTTGTTGTAACATGAGGAGTGGTATAAGTTGGTATGGATGATATGGTTGAATGGGGGGAATGTGAGGTCCTCCTTGGCTTACAACTATGTTTGTTGATTAGGAAGTATTAGGAGCATGTTTATTGTATATTTCAGCAATTATTTTCATGACTTGTAAACCATCATCACTTTCGATCAAACGATGAAGGTTTTCTATGGCTAGTATGGTAGTGGTGGATGCGTTTTCAAGAGACAAGTCTTATTGTATGTGTGAAAAATCCTCATGAATATTAATGATCTTTTCTCATAGTCTAGAATTGTTTTGTGTGTCAACATTCATTGGATGGAAAGGTGAAGGAATTGAAGTGGTATTGTCCATGCCTGATACACCATTGTCCATACTAGGAGTAGGAGCTCTTGAGATCCCAAGGTCCACAGTGAAAGTGTTATCATAGGAAACCATGAGTCTAGAGCTTTGTCTTACTAAAGTATTATCAATGGGGCACCAAACATTCATACAAGTACTACAAAAGATGGGATGAAGAACAATGCAAGGTAATCCAGCGGTTCAAAATGCAAATAATTTTTTTTTACTAACTGTAATAAAGAGTAACTACAAAAAATAGAAATGTAAAAAAATGCTAGAAAAATGCTAGAAAATGTTGTTTAAAAAGTGTAGGTGGATTGATTCGCCCAAGGTGGTGAATGAGTCCCATAATGAGATTTTTATTGTCTTTTTCAAAAAAAATAATGTGATTCTAATGATTTTCATATGTAATGAAAGATGTAGATGCAAATATTTTAGTTTTTTCAATGATATGTAGTGCAAAAATGAAATCTAAATGAGTCTTTCGCTAATGCAATTTGAGAAACCCTAGGATGCAAAAAGAAAAACCCTAATTGAATGTTGATGAAAATGTAATCTAGGATGCAAGATGCAAATGAAATTAGAAATGAAAAGTTTTCAAAATGCAGGTTCACCAAAATGAACTATAGATTTCTGGCTCCACAAGACTCCCTAACTCTTTTAGGATTTTTCACCTAAAAGGAGAGAGGTAGGCCAAAAATGCTAATTAGGTTCATTCAAATTAGGATGTGTATGACGTTGTTATGTCTAAATGAAATGAACTAAATGCAATTAAGTGATCTAAATGACTAACTATGTATGCAAAACTTAAGATTTATGCTATGTAGGAAAACACAATGTGATATTGAAATAATGACCTATGAATGAATAAATGTAAAACATAAAGAAATGAGTTGAATCAGTGTGCACTTGGAGGTCTAATGAAGATTTTAGAATGTCCTAATTTTCTAAAATTATAGAAACTCAATAGTGGGATTGATTCACTCAAGGTGGAAAATTAGTCCTGCTTCTAATGAAAACTATCAGAAATAGGTTTTTGAGTGTCAAGATCTAGAATTTGAAAAGATATATAATTCCATCCTTAAGGTGGGAATCATTCACTATTGGTGGTGAATCAGTCCTCTCCCAAAATTATGATAAATTAGGAGACAACTCTACAACACCAGATCTGGAGATGTCTGCTTATCAGGTTGTCAAAGTTAATTTTGCAAGAAATAGACATAATACCTTCTCCAAGCTTGAAATATGGTTGATTTGACTTGAAGCACCTAGTTGACTTGTTGACCACTCTTCAACACCTAAATGCTTGGTAAATCTACATATAAAATTCTGCAAACACACATGCAAGAGGGGAAAAATGGTTGAGGGTTAGCAAATAAGGATTTGCCTTGGTCAAACCCCACTTTGGTAATCAAACCCTTAAATAAATAATGAAATGAAAAAGAATGATAAACTAATAACATGCAAATGCTATCAAATTACCAAACCCTTGTTGATGCAAACCTGAATATGTATCAATGGTTGCCTTTGATCACTTGATTTGATGTAAGATTCTTGAATGTGATGTGAGATTGTAGGAAATTGAATAATTGAAGGAATGGGGGTTAAAATGGATGTAAGAACACTTATTTATACTATCTTGTGCCTTAGTAACCTATTGATACCTCATCATATGGTGACATAAGCTTATTTTAAATAAAAACCCAAAAGAAATTTAAAATATTTTGAATTTTGAGCCAAGAGGGACCTATTTGCCACCCATGGCGAATGGCTCCCACCTTTGACTTGAAGGTGGGTATCCTAAATTAAGTTGTATTTAATGTTGTTTGTTGGCTTTACATTAAAAAATATAATTAATTAAGCCTTATGAGCATATAAAGCATAAGAAATGTGTAAATGGTGAAATTATGCATACAAAAGCATGAAATCTTGTTACAAGACTTTACAAAACTTTAAAATAG
>VDFB02039233.1:0-12055 GCA_007258455.2 Sequoia sempervirens
TGATTCTAATTCCTCTTCTACATTAGAGGGTTCATATCCTTGATCTGACTCTTCTAAATTATCAGAATCAGAATCACTAGCTTCCATATTCAAAAATTCCTAACCAACATCTTCAACAAAATTATTTGGATCATCAGTAATAGTCTTCAAAATTGGCCACTAGTACAAGTTCATTCTGCTTTCATAATACTTTATAACCATGGAGTTCAGCCATTCCTTGATGTGATCAAGTGAATATTGAGGAATGGCGTCAATGCGGAGTACATCCTACTTAGAGTCTTTCAAAGCAATAGCCGTATCAAATTCCTTTTTCCCAGGTCCTACTCTCTCAAGGTTAACAATCTCAATCTCACTATTAGCCATTACTAAGAAACGTAATTCCACCAACTCTACCAAACAATTTGCTATAGGAATAATAAAAGCAGAGGCTTTGAAAGGAACTCCATGAAAACCAAATTCTCTAAATGGTATATCAAACTCTAGTTCAAAATCTTTTAGATGAGGCTTCTCCCATAGATGTCTTACTCACTTAACAAATCCTTGAAACTCTATATTTGATTTTATTTTTCCTATCCCTCTCTTGTTGTTCTTCCTCAATTTCATCAAGATCATACATTGACCTTCTTGCCCCTCCTAAAGTTTGGACCACATCCATTACCTCCACATAAAACTTGACATCCTTGGTCTTCTTGGTTCCCACACCTTGATATGGTAATGCAAATGAAAGTGAAGCAACGTAATCATCTCCTTCTCTACTGGTTGGAAGAATGCATTCTTAATGTTTTGATACATGATATCAACTCTCTCTTCTAATCTCATGGTTGAATACTGAAATCTAGTAAGGTGGGCCTTCAGAGTTCTAGTCATCTTTCTTCCTCTTCCACCAAATGTTGGCTAGATCCACACGTCTTCCAGCCTAATTGAATTTTTTTTAGAAAGATGAAGTTTCTAATGAGTCACTAGTGTAGCTCTCTCTACCTTTTCAGTCTCTTTCATTGCTATAGATCATCTATAGGATTTAATCATTTGTACCACATGGTTGATGTGCTTTGAATCCTTGTATCTAAAGGAAATTTCATCAACATAAATACTACTACTCTCTAAAGGTTAACAATATCAATCTCACTAATAGTACATTTACAACCATATTCAAATATTTTCCTTCAAAAGGCTACAAATTCAAATATTGACTTAAATAGCATTCAAGAGGCTTTAAATAGCCAAGTTACAAATGATTCTACATCTTTCCAATCATGCCTAATTGTTCTTTTTGTAACTAACATGACTTATTACATTATAAATCAATTTTGGATGTGTTATGACCTTATTCAATTGAAAAAATTCAAAACAAAAAACTAAATTAAAAGACTTCTATGAACCAAATTTGCTCAATAACCTTCGTACCCCTACACCAAATTTCATTATTTCAGTAAATGTCATTAAAAGAAAGTCTCATTACAATACCTTAGGTACTCTGTTCGCACATATATTTTACAATGTCACTCATACATTTGAGATTCTCTTATAATGCCTACATCATAGGTTCTCATTTAGAGGTTAAGTTCAAATAAGAAACTTGAGATTCCCTCACAAAGCTTCACACACTTTTTTATAATGGCTTCAAATCAGAATTGAGATTTTGCAAGATCATCAAAATAAGGATGTTACATTGCTTTTTTGGTTGAAATTCTCTTCGATGGCTCCAAAATCAGCATTTTCTGCAAGGAGAGACCAATCAATTTTTACTAGTTTAGTTACAGATACGCAAAGTAAAATAATAAAAAGAAATAATTCATCCAAAATGGAAATGAAATGAAAATAGATGGAAGGAACTTATAGATAGGCATGGCAATCTGTCAACTTAGTCACTCTTGGCCATACATCTTCACTGGGAATTCCAAGATACCTATTGCACACAACTCCTCTCATGAATAGAATATATTTAAAAACGTAACAAAAATATATTATAATATTAAAGTGTGTTATAAAATCACAATATACCATTTGTTTACGTGAAAATTCAATATACTAACTTGAAATATAATTATATATGAATAATAGTTAAAAGACAACTTTATGATACAAAAGAAAGAACTTACTTGCCATCCTTTAGGAATCGTATAACCTTCATATTCTACATCTTTAACTGCTTTTCTAAAAATACCAAACGCTGGAGGTACCATCCGTAGTGTTTCTAGGGCCACCTTCCATGTGTATCTCATCTTTTGAATCTCCTCCCATCTTAGGGGCTCATTTGGTGGCTTCCCTGCCAGGACCTCTTTATGCTCTGCTCCACATAAAAGTTAACACACAGAAAAACAAAAGCAAATAGGGTAGTCTCACAGAACATTAAAAGATTGAAACAGTTTGATATGACTAAAACAGATTGGAGGGGGGAAAGATTACCCTGAAGGATGTTTTGGTATATATTTGGGTATAGTGCTAACATCCTTATGAGTTGTGTGAGAAGAACAGAGGTAGTGTCATGGCCGGCTATCATGACCACCATCATATTGTCGATGATCTCTTCCTCTGTAAGATTCTTGTTATTTTCATCCTTCATAGTCAGCATGCATGACATTAGGTCTTGGTAAGGTGACGCCTCTCCTCCCTCTATTTCCTTCCTCCTAGCTTCCAATAGCAAGGATAAGCGCTTATATATGCGAGAGCGAGCCTTTAAGGCCTTGCTAAAAGTAGTCCCTGGGAAATCCAAGGGAAGAGAATGAAAGCCCTTCACAGCTATACTAAATTCCTTGCCCAATCTCTCCCTCTCTTCACTGTCCTTCAAACGAAACAACAGATTACAAGCAACATTGAAGGTAGCCTTCTTCATCAATGGTCACACTGTAATACTCTCATTTCCTTCCCAACAATTGGCAGAATGCTCTAGAATAACTGATTCCATTCTGCCCACAAATTTCTGCAAGGCTTCAGGCTTCATGAATTGCATGATAGCACCTCTCATCCGCTTGTGATCTTCTACGCCGAGTTCAAACAAGTTTTTCTTCCCCACAATCCTGCTTATTGTGATGGGTTTCTTGTTCATGATAATGTTGTAGTCATTCTGTAAGAGAAATTTGTTTCCTGCTTGGCCAGTAATGACCACTGTGGGGCAACCCATTAAGGACGTTTTGAAAATAGGGCCATATTTTGCAACCTTCTCTTCAACCCACTCCTTGCTTTTGTTAGATTCTTTTGCACTCAGATATTCAAGAGTCTGGCCAATCACAGGCAAGCCTAGGCTTCCAGGAGGGAATCTTTTCACTCTTCCTTTCCCAACATTCTTGGCTACTATTACTACGAGAGCCGCTAGGAAAGCAAGAAAAGTGAATAGCAGTGATGCACTGGTTTGTTGAAGATCCATTAATATCTACAAAACCTTAATGAGAAGAACTTAATAATGAAGATACAGGGATTGCCAAACAAACCTGAGAAACTTTGTCTCAGCAATCTATTTCAACGTAGTTTACTGCAATATGAGTCAGAAATGTTATCAAACTATAGCTAGAAATCTGAGGGTGGGTATTTCGTGGATTAGAAACCATGACTTGTTATCAAGCAATTGAGACAGGTAAATGAGAGAATGGTAGGGGAAGGAGGTCAACTTGGAGTTGGTTAGTTCATTTTAAAGGTGATTAAGATATATATTTTTAATTTATGAGTTCATGGTACGCCGAACCCCATATGTTAAGCAATCCTCGTAGAAGCTGAAATAATAGATTAGAATCTGTTATTTTCGTTGGATAAATCGTAGAGGTGATTAAGATATATATTTAGAATCTGTTATTTTCGTTGGATAAATCGTAGAGGTGATTAAGATATATATTTTTCATTTATGAGTTGATGGTATGCCCAATCCCAAATGTTAAGCAATCTTCGCAGAAGCTAAAAGAATAGGTTAGAATGTGTTATTTTTATTGGATAAATTTCATATATAATAGGTAGATGTAATTGTTGGATTAATCGTTAGCGTCTCTCTTCAAAATCGGGAAATTGACTAACTTCTTCTCTGGATCTGTGTATCACCAGGCATTAACATGTTGATTTTTTTGGTGCAATGACACACGTGTTCCAACAAATGGTATCAAAGCTTATATGGTGGCAAGTTCAAATCCCCTCAAGTGACGCTAAGAGGGGGGGCAGCGGGGGGAGAGCGGGGGGAGGGGGGGTGGCGCATATGGTCACAAGTTCGAATCCCCTTGGGTGACGCTAAGGGGGGTCAGGGGGAAGGGCATGCTGGACTATTTGCCAACATATCTTCAGATTCAGGACATGGACTAACCGCCTCCCATGGATCCATTTATCACTAGTATTTGTATCAAGCGTTAATAGGTCGATCTTTTGGTGCAATGACAAACATGTTCCAACAGTAATTGTTTTGCAATTTTTGCACATATTTTTAGATTTTTTGGGGAGTGTTATTGTATTATTTTTTAAGTTTTTCTTGTTTTATAGTATTCATGTTTTTTTTTGTATGATTCATGTAATGTGCAAAATCATTTTCGATATATTTATTTATATTTGTTAGATTATGACAACAAACTAGAAAGAAAGTAGAGTTTATCTTTTGGAAAGATAAGGGAATTGAATTAAAGTCTTATCTTTAAAAAAACTTATATTTGGAATCTTTTCGAAAAGATAAAGATTTAAAACAAAAGATAAAGATTTTAAAAAAACAAAACAAAGTTGGATTTTTCTATGTGCAACATAGGTCGAAGATATTATTTATATCTTGCTGCCTTGAAGGCTTAATCATATTGTAGTGAACTATAATTGAAGAGAAACAATTATGTGAAAGTTATAATCAATTTCTTTGAGCAATAAGAATATTGATACTTTGCCCTGTGGATGTTTCCTTGGCATATTGTCAAGGTTTTACCACGTAAATCTATGTCAAATCTCTATTATTTTGTGATTCCATTTAATTATCTTTTGTATTTCTTTGCATCTAACTTGTGCTACAATTATTATTAGTTTTCTAGGTTTTAAGTTTCCATTTTTCAACAAGTGGTATCAAAGTAGGTATTTTTACAACATCTATGTTAGTATTTGGTGTTTGTTTTGTAGCATCAAATGGAAAAGTTTTCAAATGCAAGGCTCGAGGTGGAGAAATTCAATAGGAAGATTAATTTTGAGCTATGGAATCTCAAGATACGTGATTTGTTAGTGCAACAAGGATTGAACAAAAGCATTAGTTGGAAAGTCAAAGAAATTGCAAATATGATTGATGAAGACTGGGAGGACCTTGATACAAGAGCTCTAAGCACAATTCGGTTGTGTGTTAGTACATGATGTTCTTTTTAATATTGTTGGAGAGGATACAACTACAAGCTTATGGAGTAAAATGGAGAGGTTTTATATGAAAAAGTCCCTGACAAATCAAATATACTTGAAGAGGTATCTTTATAGTTTGTAAATGAAGGTATAAAAATTGTTGATCATTTAAATATTTTCAATACTCTTATATGTAAATTATCTAGTATGGGTGTACAAGTCAAAGATGAAGACAAGACAGTTACATTATTGTGTTCGTGTTTTGAATCCTTGAATAACTTAGGAGAAACAAAATGGATCCTAGAAAAATGGTTGAATGAGATTCTTATGTATAAAAGAAACTCTCATAAATGAAGAAAAGGAGAAACCCATAGGAAAAAATTTCACCCAAAAGAGAGAAAGGCTCCCCAAAGTAGAGTGAGTCAGAAAGAACTAAGATGCCCTTGAAAAAATGAATTCTCCTGCACCCCCAATAAATATTATAGATTAAGATACCTTTTTGTGAATAGTTTGGTAAAATTGTTGATGATTTACTCTAGTTTCAAACAATGTTGAAGATCAATTATGTGATCATCAATCTCTCTTATATATAGTTCATGTGTATCTCAATGTATTTGGCCTACTAGTGATGGATTATATGCCTTGAGATATATATTGCACTTTGGCTATCACAAAAGATGACTATATGCTTTAAAATTGAAATCCCTAACTTAGTGAAAATATGTTGTATCCAAATGGCCTTAGAAATAACATTAAATGATCCTAGATACTTTTTTTGTAGATGAAAGAGAAATAGTAGACCAATTATTTTTTAATAAATAACCTATATCATAACCAAGTGAAAACAAATACCCTAAAGTAGACATGTGATCTTGAGAATTTCCTATCCAATTTAAATTTATGTGTCACACCAATTCAATATCTATATTTTTTACATATTGAATCCCATAACTATGAGTGCCCTACACATAATGGAATATTTACTTGGTAGCTTTACAATGCAACTTGTGGACCTCTTGCATGATCTAAGAGACCAAACCTGTGGCTTTTAAAATTATAGGCTTTTGAGTGAGTAAACTAAATGATACTCTCAACTAATTGGTGATACAAAGTAGCATCACCAATGATGTGGAATCACGAGACTCAAGTTTTGAACCATAACAAAAATGGAGTCAATGTAGGATTATAATCAACCATGAGAAATATGAAGATAATATCAAAAGTGTACTTGTACTATGCAATGGAGATACAAAAGAATATTAAGATATATTAATCTGGGCCAAGAAGTAATACAAAATGCCCAAGTTTGACATAAGAATTGATCATGACAAGAAATTTTCACTGCTTTACTAGTGGATGAGTGATTCCATATAATCAACAAATCATCAACATAGAGAATAAAAAATCTGAGAGTGTTGTATAGCTATGTAATCTATACACTTAGATCAAAGCAGTATCCAATAAAATCAATTAAGAGATGGAAGGATTTCATATTGGCATATTTAGCCCACAAATCTTATTTAAGGCTATAGAGAGACTTCCAAAGATTAAAAAATAGTGAGAAATTCTTAATGAGCCCCTATGGTTTCTCTATATAGATTTCATTTGTTGTTTAGGAGTTACATTGATATAACTTTTAAGATCGGTTCGACCAAACCACTTCCACAAGAGAATGGCAAAAGCTTGCTTCACAAGATGATTAGTTGTGATTGAAGCTTGGAAGTTACACAAATGTACATGAGATACCTTGCTTATATAGGAAAGGTTGAAATGTAGTAATGAACATGATTTTGACAAATGTCATAATCCTATGACATGAGACAACCAACAACCTAATCACCTAGGAAATGATGCATCTAGCTAGTTAAGATAAGTTCTGAATGACCAGCTAAGCCTTCTGGAAAGAATCTTTTACCTAAGTAAACTTAACCATGTAGATGTGTCCCTAATTTTACTGGTAGATGAATAAGCTAGGTACGAACAGTTGTTCGCACAACTTTTATAAGTGCAACAGGAGGAGCAATATTATGCAGGGCTGCCATTTCTGGGTCAGCTACTAGGCCATGTTAGGTACCAATTTACAATGCAAATGATGCAATCTCTCACAAGCAGAGAAAAGGAGAAAACGCAATGGGACAAAACTCCTCTCCAAAAGAGAGAAACAAAACAAGACAACATGATGTATGGAGGACTCAATAAGCCACCCCAAGGACAACATGCATCATGTACTCATAATCGATACCCCCATAAGGAAAGTAGAGATAGATATCCCCCATGATGAAGAAGCTCCAAATGCTGAAGAATGCCTGAAAAAAAAACATGACCCAATGTCTACAAACAACACATCTTCCCTTAGGAAGAAACAATATCATAAGCTGATGATGAAGCCACTCCATGTCCAACTGAAAGGAGGAAGCATGAATGCTCAACATGTATGCCTTTGAAAACTGATGAAGATCCGCCAAGCTTGAATGAGCCACAACAGAATCATGGTCACACTGAACCAAGAAACATGACAAATCAAGTGATGGAGGAGACTCATGAATGTCAATCTCCAAAGACAAAGAAGATGGGATAATAGTTGTACTAAAACTGTCATCAAAGAGGAGAGAAATCCCCTCAAGTGTGTCCTCCAAATCTGCAGTATGAGACTCCATGAACAAGCTAGAAATCCCTATCAAATACTCATCCCACAAAGCAAGATCTGAAAAACTATGATCATCCTGCTGAATAGAAGCATCAATGGCTGAAGGAGCAGGAGGTGGAGGAGTAGGAAGCTCAGCACTGGTCTCAAGAATACCAAGGTGTAGATGACCAAACTTCTCCTCACTATCATGATTCACACTCAATGGAGTGTGTGATGCAGTCAAAGGAACATTATCATCTTCTGAAGCAAAATGTGAAAAGGAATATACACGAGATGAGTGATCAACCATCCCAATAGCAACAATATCCCTAGTCTCCAAGTCCCTTATGTACACCCTATCTGGAGTGAACTCAACTGTTTTACCTTGACCCCCATGAGTAATTTGATAAATAGAAAGGAGATTAGTGGACAAGGAAGGAACACAAAGTACATCATTGAAGCTTCCTTCCCCCATATCAATAGAACCCTTCCCACTTACCTTCATATATGTATTGTTACCCATCAATATATGAGGTGAATTACAAGGCTCAAAAGAAGAGAACATATCCATAGAAGATGCCATATGATGAGATGCCCTTGAATCAAGAAGCCATTTATGAGATTCAAGACTTGTAGAGGCAAAGAGTGCTTGTCCTTTCATCTTGTGTAGCCCAGAAGTAGATCCTATGTCCTGTGACTTAGATGAAGATGATGGAGCTGCCGATTGAGATGTTGAAGAAGAAGTAGCAGACACTGATGAGGGTAGCTTAATGTTATTCTTTTGAAGAAGGTGTGTGAGTTCATCAATCTTCTTATTATAACATCTATGCTCATCATGTCCTAATCTTTTACAATATGCACATTTTGACTTCTTCTTTTTAGATGATTCCTCTTGAGAAGAGGATGTAGACTCAAGAGTGCTATGTGAAGGAGAATCTTTACCTTGCTCATTAGACTTGGGTGCCTTGTTTTGCTTCTTACCTATGCCACTTGAATCCTTTGTCTCCTTTGCAACAAGAGCATGAGATCTAGAAGACTTCAATGTGCCCATGTGTACCAACTTTGCTTGTTCCCTTGTGAGTTGAGCTGCAAATTCATCAAGAGAAGGCATTTTGTATGCATTTCCAAGAGCATCCATTGTAGCATAGAAAGTAGAAACAAACACTGAATAATCAGGACCAAGCTTAGCAAGAATAGAAAGTATCAACTGTTCATCCTCTTTAGTTACCCCACAATTAGATAACTGCAATCTAAGAGAATTGAGCTTAGAGAAAAAGTCTTGGATATTGTCAAAAGCTGAAGGATTAAGACCCATGAGTTCATTCTCCAACTTAAATTTCCTCATCTTATCTGGCTTACCAAAGAGACTCTCTAAAGTATTCCAAGCTTCATTAGGATGAGTGCAAGATGCAACATGATATCTAAGATCTGGAGAAATGGACAACTTCAAAGTACCAAGAGCTTCATCCCTTCTATCAAGCCATTTTCTTTTCTCTTTTGCTCCCTGTGGTTCTGGATCTTGACCAAATGTGATTCGTTGCAACTTTGATTTTAACAATAACAACTCCATTTGAGATTTCCACTCATGATAGTTATATAGAGTTAGAAGTACAAATTTTGTCAAATCCATGATACAATGAGATATTACAAGAGGAGAACAACAAATTTCCCTCACAATACAAAAAATCAACCCCTTTGTCCCAACAAGATTTGCACTTTTTTTTGCAAATTTACAACAAGGAATTCCAAACTATCAAATCAGCTACAAACTGAAAATATGAAAATATGGAAACTAATCTGCAAAATTTGCATGATTAGATCTGGAGTGCTCCTCAATACCTTTCCGATGCCGCAAATTTGGAGAAAATCGGAGATTGGAGCACAAAGATATGAACTCGGAAGCAGAAAACGATGATCGGGGTTCAACCTGGAAAAAGAGGCACAAAACTGCAAAATCTCTGCAAAATATCTGCACCACTGAAAAATTCAGGTCTTCACCTTTCCGTCAATATTTCGTTTGAAAAATTTCGCCTCCGTATGCAGAAGTTATGAAAAAAATGAAAAAAAGGCCTATAAATAGGCACTTGGGGGCAAAATAACTGCACAGGCAGACTATGTAGGACCAATTTTCTGACACCTGGGGCTAAGACGGTAGTTCACCATATGACCACGCCGAAAGCAAGTGCAAAAATAAAAATAGAACCACCCTCTATACAAACCCGTCGGCTAACAATATACATAGTCGGGATTAGCAAAGCAGGTTGGCAGATTTAATACAATATTGGAATTGAAATTGAAAGTTATAATGTATATGAACCATACCCGTCTTGCAATTTGAGAAGTTGTGACCGTGCTTGAAAATTGCAGACCAGTGATGATTTGACAGTGCACTGAATGCAGTCGATGTGCTCGTACTATGGATCTTGACTGGCGATGAAGGATTCCATAGGCCTGAACTCGTACCCGCCGATTGAAAGATTTGTATTGACCAAATACAATGCAAGTTGGCCTGAGATTGACGAGGTAGACAAGCCTTTGTACCCGCCAGCTGCGGATCTGACCGGCGATAACAGAAGAAACCGTACCCTGACTTAACAAGGCCGACAGGTCCTGATGCCGACGGAATAGTGTGGATGTCGGAAGGAGTACAGTCGGGAAACTTGACACCGAAGACCGCCGATGACAGGAGATTATGCGGACCGACGAGAGGTATTGAATGCCGATGGACTGTACCCGTGTATGACAACCTAACAATTTAACCGGCCAAAGAAGGACGCAGAGGACGGACGGGGATGCTGGCGGGTAAATGTAAGTGGAGTATATGTGATCGGGCCGGCAATCGAGCCAGTGTGGCGGATAAGGCTCGTACCCAAATTAATAATAATTCTGCCAAAACAGTACTTTTGCAGAAAAAAAATATGAACCCCACAAATTTTAATCCGCCACAATAATATATGCCCCTAAAAAATATTTGTATAGTCCGAAAAATAAATTTTACCCCAAAATTATAGAAATAAATCGCAGAAAATATTTTTTTGCGAAAATAGGAAAAATCGTATCGCTTGGGACGCTGTCCCAGCAAAAATTTTTTTTGCTTCAAAAACAATTTTACCCAATATAGGCGAATTTACAGTCAAAATTCGTCTGCGGAAGCTTCTGAACTCAATCGTGAGGTTCTTGAAACCCCAATCTACATCCAGCAAAAATCTTCAAGCCAAAATATCTTGCCTCGGATACGGGAGAATCGCAGCACACAGAGGCTACGATACCATGTAGGAGTTGATGGTGACTCCTCAACACCCCAAGATCAGTTGCGACCAAAACCACTTCCACAAGAGAGAATGGCAAGAATGTTTGCTTCACAATGCAAGATTGATTGATTGCTTGATTACAAATGTACATGAGATGCCTTGCTTATATGGGCAGGGTTGAGAGATAGGAATGAATATGATGTTGACAAATGTCATGATCCTATGACATGAGACAACCAACAACCTAATCATCTAGGAAATGATGCATCTAGCTAGTTGAATAGGATTCTAGATAAATAGCTTCTCAAGCCTTCTAGAAGAATCTTTACCTAAGTAAAGCAACCATGTGAATAGTAATCTAATTTACCTAGTGAATGAATAAATAGGTACAAGACAATTATTCACACCAACACCGATATGAAAAAAATAACTCTTTGCATCCATCTAATAAACTTCCCAATGGTAGGTTACTAGTTATAAAATTTCAAGTTAGATGGAATTGTTTAAAACTACAACAAAATTATTAGGGTAGTCCCCATCCCAATAACCTAGGAGAATCATTTGGTGACCAACTAAATATATTTGTATGAACAAACCCATTTGTAAAAAAAAATTAAAAAACATAGATCCCTTTGTATTGAACAAGTTTACTTCCCTTAGGAAGGGAGACTAAATCCAAAATATTTTCATCTCCACAGAGTTGAACTCTTTATGCAAAGTATCCCACAAGGGATGCTGAAGCTTCATAAATTGACTATAGATTCTAAGCTACTTGATAATGAAGATATGTGAAGCTTGCTAGATTATGACTATGGTATTTTGGTGTCTAAAACATCCCCAACCTAGTCACTTGTTTATTGTAATATCTAACTAACAAAAAGATTTTGAGTGGCTAAAGAGTGTG
>VDFB02039234.1:0-15977 GCA_007258455.2 Sequoia sempervirens
ATTAATAGGGTTAGGGTTAGTCTTATTATTACATTAGGATTAGTCTTCGTATTACATTAGATTTAGTATAATGTTTTCATTAATATTTAAAATTCAACTATTAAATGGTATTATAGACACTATTTTGGTTAGGGTTGAATTAGAGTTAGTCTAATATTTTCATTATTTTTTATTTCTATTCCCATAGATAAGGCTACACATTAAAATTAAGTGGATTTTCTCCCAAAATTTAGAATGTAATGTTTTTGTTTAATAGTATCTTTGTAAGTATTTCATTTTAGATTTTATAAAGATTAACTTAAAATCATAGGAACTTGTATATAGAAAAACATAACATCAACATCAACCATTTGCATTTAATTAGAACACACATTCTTTTAATTTGTTAACTAAAAATAATTTAAATTAATGAGCTCGTAATAATTGCTAAATAATATTTGTATAATTATGAAAATAATTATTATAAATTTAGTTGCAATAACATACTTTTTCCTTTAACACATTCTAATAAATAATAATGCTTATGTTTAATAAATAATTAGTAGTTTTTTTGAACTCTTGTTAAATAGATACCTTAAAAAATGCTTACATCTTCATTAACATTCATTTCAAAAGTAATATATATATATATATATGATTTCATTATATTTTCCATCATTGTTTATTTCGATTCCCATATATAAGGGTAGAAATTAAAATTTAGTGGAATTCCTCCCCAAACTTATAACTTATTTTTTTGATTAATGGTAGGTTTTTAAGTATCTAATTTTAGTTAGAACACAAATAATTTGATTTAAAAAAAAAAAAATAGTTCTACTTAGTTAAACATTTATGCACTAGTAATAACTTTTAAACAATAATCAAAATTTATTTTGAAAATCGAATTTAGTAATAGATAAAATGTATAAATATTTTGCAAACATTTATCAAATAATATTTCAAAAATACTTTCAGTTAGTTAACCATTTTTGCACTTGTAGCTTTCCATTATCACTATCATGAAGAATACTTCAGACTTTAATTGTCACTTGGACTTAACGACATTCAATGTGGGTATCCCATAGTGTGCATGTAACAACCTGAATGATGGCATGACCTGATGGACCGTGAATATGATGGAGTAGTTGAACTTTAAAGTAGCAAGCAACCATTCCTCAGGTGGTCCTGTGTGATAACTAATTTGTGATTGTCCCTTTAAGAATCTCATGAATTTCATATTGAGCTCATTACATAGAGTGTGTTTTAATGGTCACTATTGGTTTAATAGTGACCTTCCAAATGCATCCTACAAGGTGAAGATCTTGAACCTCATAGTATAGAAAAACTTTCAAGTCACAAAAATCTACAATTTGAATCTAAAGATTGTTAAATTTTACATCTAAGTACATTTTCAGTTTGGATTCGTAGAGAAAGTTAAAGTACATAGCATAATTATCAAAAAAAAATTTACTAGTTTTTGGTCCATTATTGTTAATTTTGTTGACCATCTTCTCTCTCAACCAATAACAAGCACTCAAATCTTGTATACAAAGGAGTTCATTGAATGGAAGATGGTAGTGATACCCCGACAACCAAATGGACACCCATGATGTATGCAAATTATGTGACATATTCCTCACCTATAGGAAAATTATTATTTTCTTTGACATTAGTATTAAATAGGAAAATATATATTTTCCAACTAATGAGAAAACTGCATATAAGAGAGTAAACATTAAGCAAATTTATGATAACAAAGAAACTTTAAATATATTAAATTCAAGTCATATATATAAACACTATTTTCTTTTAAGGATATTAAGTGCAATATTCTTTTAAATTGATATGATATTGTAACCATATAAAAATGATGCAAGGTTAAACAAGGTTCTTTTAGGAAAATGTGTGTAAAAAATAAATTAAGTACATTTTAAATTCAAGTTATAGTGGAAATGGAAGAAAATAAATAAACATGTCTTTGTTAGACTTATGTAAAATTTTGTGATATTTTAATTTTCTTCTACAGACATCATGAAATCACACAATGGTATATAAAATTTTAACAATTAATTACAACAGTTGGAAACTGCATTGGCATTAAAGCCATTGAAACAAATTTGATCAAAAAATATATATTACATTAGTTGTATTCCAAAAAAATTCAGTCTATTTTTTGTAGCCTTTCCCTTACCAAGTTGTTTACCCTTTTTCATTTTCTCATAATAGTCATATGTGAATGGTGCAATTATTCTAAGACCCTCTAGAGATTTTACATGAGATATTACCAAAAATGTCAATCTTGTTCTTTCTGTCGGTCCTATATCAATTATTGCTTTTGAAAGAGTCAATCCCTGTGTTTGTGATTTTTCCAGCTAACCTTGGGATTTTCTAAAAATCTTCCAACCTTTATCTTCAAAAATCACCAAGGAATAGTCGCCAACACGACGAATAGAGGTCTCTGAGGTCTATATTCCTACACTTTAGGCTTTGTAGGACCAAGGAGGGTATTCCTTAACGTGTTCATCTAGTGTATCAAGTTTTAAGAATACTTCATTACAGATTCATTCCCTTTGATGCAATCACATTAACTCATTAAAAGAATTGGTAGACCTTTAAATGGATTAATGTTTACTTTGCTAAGAATGTGGATGGACATCAAATATTTTGACATGATTTTATAAGAGTTTTTTTTATTGTGATTCCACAACTTAATATGGGATTCATTTTTTCTATAATCAAACAATCAATAAATGACTAGTGCTTCATCAAATTGGGTAAATGGAGTCAAATAGGAAACAATCAAAAATATATTGATTATCTAACTTTGATATATTTAAACCATCTCTGTAATGCTATACATTGCAAAGACTCATGCTATCCAAACACTGTTTCTTACCAAATCTTTGTAAATTCTCACACACCTATGACTATTCCTAAGCAATTTATTTAACCATTTGAGTTAAAGCAAATAAACCAATTCATGCATTCAATTGAACAATTGACTATAGATGAAAATATCTCTGATACTTTCATTTACAGTCTGCAAGAATATACAAAGGATAACATGAAATTTAGACTTTTGAATTTTGTTCAAATATCACTAATCAATACAAAACTTATTAAGATAATGACCCATTTGACCTAAACTCAAGACAATGTGTAAGTAAATTCATTGATTTTGTATTATCCTTGTTTGCTATGACTATTATACTTAAAGATGAAGCTGGACTCAAAATTTCATATCGGAACCACTTACATTGAGCCTTGAGAACCCTTTATAGTACAAAGGGAGCAACAAAGCATCCAGCTCAAAATGTAATTACATTTCATGTTCATTTCAATGGAGTTAATTCACAAACCATTACATTGAATCATTCCATAAGCATGGGAAAAATAAAAAGGAAAAATGAGCACTAACTCATTTGTTGGAGATGCCATGCAAGCCTTCCAAAAGGAATCAACAAAATTAGCACGTGTAATACTCATGTTGACCAACATTGCAGTTGTCCGCACTGCGATCATGAATTAGTCACCATCAAAGGAATTATGGGCCCACCAAATAGAGGCCACGTCTTCCACATCACCAAAACACCATACCGATAGCGAGAGAACATGGTGTTATTTGGCCTTGTGTGACCATAAGTAACCACCCATACCGGGCCATACCGATGGAGGTTCAATCCCAATCTTGTCCTCGAAGTACATTATAAGGCACTAGGAATTTGAGCACTAACTGGGAGCCAGATCGCTCCTCCCTCATCCTCGATGATCCATTAGTTATCAAATAGGAGTGATGGGTTTCGAAAAAAACCCAAGACCTAGACGCTAGGCGTTGTTAATTATTTTGCAAACAGAGGTACCTTCTCCTTTCCATCAATTTTTTTCAATGAAACAATTCGGCTCCTCATAATACATGTGCTCCTAATGGTCACCTTCTCTAGTTTTCTATGTATACTCCTCTTCTTCGGAACCACAGGTGCCTCGGTCAAGGAAAGTTTATCTTCTGGTGTGTATGCAATTGGCTCTTGCATACTCGGCCTCCTAGGACCATGGCGATGCAATAGGGTGTTGGATTCCTCATCTTCTTTTGAGTAACTACAATAACAAGCATGGGTCATGAAATAAGATGAAAGCTCTAGAAATTCCCCATGTACTCACGCAACAAAAATCTTCACGACCCAAGTTATAGTGCATGACCACCTAAGTAGAACTTCCCACTCACATTATAGGTATGATTCTACATTGCCCCACATAGTTATAACAATTAATTCTAGAATCTGGCTATAACTTTTTGAATGACTTGATTCATCTACAACAAATCCTCATTAAATAAGAGAGTGTAAGGCTTTCTACAATTAATTTTCATCTCAGTTTTCTTGCATGAACAAGAAGTCCATTACTAC
The DNA here is from genome assembly GCA_007258455.2 of Sequoia sempervirens. Lineage (NCBI taxonomy): Eukaryota > Viridiplantae > Streptophyta > Pinopsida > Cupressales > Cupressaceae > Sequoia > Sequoia sempervirens. Next base: position 4,383 of record VDFB02039234.1, read on the forward strand.
ATGTCAAATCATCGGCATTGATCACTATAGATTTAAAAAATCAATGATAAAGCGAGGTAGATTAAAATTTCCACTTGCTTTATGAATCATACTAGGAAATAGAGAAGAGTAACAAAAGCAACACATGTCGATTCATCTTTACTTAATCACATCAACTTCTCTATAATACTAGTGTGATTTGTTCTGAACTTTTGTGTGAGTATTTGTGTGTGCTTCATTGATTGCTGTGTTATTTGATTTTGTGGAAAATATAATATGTTAGTAATCATGTTTAAATAATTAATTAAATTATAAGTGATTTGCAAAGTTATTTAAAATATGATTAGAAATTAAAATCATAATCAATTAAGTTAAATCAAATGATTTAGAACAAATGATCAAATTAATCTAATTCGTTAAAAGTAAAAGTGATATTATTAGATAAATTGATTTAAATTGTTGAAGTTAATAATCATTATGAACAAAATAGTCTTGAAAAGATAATTATTTTAATAAGAAATTTAAATGGATAAGGAAATAGGAAGCTGAAGTGTTTTAAAGCCAAAAATGAAACTTCACCTATAGAGCATTTGGAAGTCGAAGAGAATTGGAGAATATGAAGAATAAATAAATAAAAGTTGTAGTAGTTTGCAAAAATATTAATGGTGTTTTGAAGAAAATTTTTGTAAATAGTTGTTTTTAATTATTTTAATATGCATGTGTTTATTTAAATTGATTGTGGAAATGATAAATAAATAAATAAATAAAAAGCTCAATCTTTTGTGGATTCGAATGGATTGGAATTTTATTTTTCAAAAAGAAGTGACTTTTGGCATTCGCTAAAAAAAAAAGAAATGGAAGAGACTTTGGTGTGAGATTTTATTTAGAGGATTTTGTATTGAAAGGGGGGTTGCACTCTCTTGGGAACAGATTTTGGGGAATTTGGCAGTCATCTTTCTGATATAGTATTGCGTTCTTTTATTCTTCTGAGAATTCAAGTGAGGATTAAGATTTAAGTTTGAGGGAGGATCTTTGAGCTGCTGTTGGAAGGATTGGATCAGCAAGAAGGATAAAGCTTCAACAGTTATCTACAGGCGCAGGACGCCAGGTTCTCCTTCTTCTTTTAAATTATTTTCTTTATAGCATCAAATGAAATAAGAATTCCTTGCTGTGAATGAAATTTTCTCTTGAATTGAAATTTAATGCTTGTAGAAAATTCTTGAATCTTTAGAAATGCTTTGGATTGTTTTTCAATCAAGAAAGCTTTACTGGGGTGGGACTGTTATTGATTTAAAGTGAAATTTTGTTGGGATTCTAGAATTGAACAGTGTTACTGTAGTTTTGTGTTAAAAATAATAGTGAACCAGTAAAAGAATAAGCTCATGACTGTGAATTCGAGGTTGTGTAAATTTCCATTTTGTAGATAAATTTTACAAATATATTCTATGTTTAAATATTTATATTGAAACAGTAAATTGTACAATTGAAATTTATTTATCTGTGAACCAGTAAAAGAATAAGCTCATGACTGTGAATTCGAGGTTGTGTAAATTTCCATTTTGTAGATAAATTTTACAAATATATTCTGTGTCTAAATATTTATATTGAAACAGTAAATTGTACAATTGAAATTTATTTCTCTGTATTTGAAATATTTTTGTATGCAATATATATGTATATATATATATATATCAGATATATATATATATATATATATATAAATGTATACACATATATATATAAATGTAAAGATAGCATCAAAAGAAAAATTTAATTAAGATTCAAGTTTCTGTTGTATTATATTTGTTTTGAAATTATAAATAAATAAATAAAAATAAATAAATAAATAAATAATATTTGTTTTGAAATTATTTGCATATATATATTTATTAAACTTATTTATTCAGATTCCACTGATTATTTAATTTTGTCAAAATAAAACATTCTGTTTCTTTTTTAAAATAAAATAGAATCTGTTTAAAATGGAAATAATAATAAAATAGAAAAAAATCTGTTTTTTGTTATTGATTTATTAAATTACCAACTATAAGAAGATAAGTTAGTAGAAAAATCAATTTATGAATATATGGCAGCATTGATTTATTTAATTCTTGTTTTGAGTGAATATTTTGAAATAGAAAAGAATTCCTATTAATTTGTTAAATTGTGAAATTTGATAGGATAATATAGTAGAAGGGAAATTTGTGAATATATATATATATATCAGCATTGATTGTCTAATTCTTATTTTTAAATGTGTATAGGGTGGAAATAGAATTTAATATAAAATTGAATAAGTTATTTTATTTATGAAGTTAAGTCTTGTAGATTTGTTGAATTCTTAGAAAAGATTTATTCTCTTTCTACTTTCCTTCCTTCAAAAGAATTAAAATATATAAAGATATAGTGGTTTTAAAAAGGTATTTATTGTGTGTAAATTTATTTAGATAGATTTAAGATTTTGAGGTGGTAAGTTCTAATATGTAGTTTGGGTATTTAGAGTATGGTTATTATTATTATCATTTTAAGTATAACAAATGGTCTTAAGTGGTTGGCGCAATTACTTTAAATATTGGAATTGAGTGTTAAGTTAGTGAGATGAAGGGAAGTGGAGATAATGTTTAAATTTATGTTTTGTATATAAGTAGTTATGAAATGATAATGAATTAACTACCTAATTATTAAGTAGTTTACCATTTTGTTGATAAATGAAAGGGGAAATTTAAATGTATGGGCATGATTAGTGATTGGTTAGGGTATTCTTGAATTGGATAGTTATTGGTGAAATGGGATTGTAATCTTTTGAAAATTGACTTCCTTTATATTTATTTAATGGTTGATTTGTAAGTGCTCTTTATGAATAAGTCTTTTAGAATACTTGTGATGGTTATCATAAATTGTTTTAGTTAATTGAGTAATTTAGATGGGTAAGTTGTAAGGTTATTTAGTTCTGGTTGTTAATTGATTGGTTATTAAATATTGTTCTTGTTTGAATTTTTTTGGTTGTTGTTTATTATGTGAGTGTTTTTGTGGAGTTGTGAGTGGTTGAGTGTTTAAGGTGTTCTTGAATTTGGTGCCTTGGATGCCTGATTTCATGCTTTTACCTCTGTTGTTGAAGGATTGTTTTTGGGATGGTTACATGTTGGTGTGAATGCCTTTGGAGGTTAGTTTTGATTCAAGGAATCCTTTGCCATTTAATTTGTGTTGCAATGTACTTGGGAACTTGTATTTTGTTGGTGAGTTGTGGAAGTTGATCTTCTTGAATTTTTGATTTATTTTGTATCTAAGTTAATTATGTAGCCTGGATGGAGTTGTTGATCTTATTTTAATGTATTCCCTCATTATATTTAAATTGAAAATAGTTCTTGTGGCCTTGCAATTATTGTTGTCATTGCTATGTTGTCGATTTTATGAAGGGGATTTGCGTACCACTATAAGGGGGTTCTGGTGAGGAGAAAATTGAGGTCTCCCGTGGAATACCCAGTTGGTGGCTTTTGGTTTCATTAAGTGATTTCGTTGAAGTAAAGGTTGATTTTCTTGTGCATTTTCCTATTTGAGGTAACACCATTGTTGATTTGTGGATGGGTCTTGATGAATCTTCCCTTTTTATGGCTTTTCTGATTTACTCTCATATTTGATGAAATTTTATCCTTGTGTTGGAATTATTGGGGAAAAACTTGTGTTACTTCATTTTACCCTTGTTTGTGGGTTTCATTCTTTTGGCTTCCAGAGGCTTGAGATGATTGATAATTGATGTTCTCTCTCTTCATGTGCCCTTGATGTAGCAAGTGTTTTGGTTTCATGATTTTAAAAGGGTTGTACGGGAATTGTTGAGACTTTGGATATTGTATTTATAGCGAGATGGGTAATGCCTCGCATGCTTCTCAGTTGTGATCTAATATTCTTGTTATATTGTACAACCCTTGGTTTCTTGGTTTTTATGTTGTTGGGTCTCTAGGGAGAGTGGCTCCTCGTAGGGCCCCCGTTAAGGAACTCGAGGAGACCCACGAGTGAGTTAAATGTAAGTGATAACCTAATAATTAACTTAGGAGGGTTGGGTAGTAATATCATTACAAGATTTAAAATATGGATGCCTAGATGTCTTCATTAGTGCTTCAGAGTAGACTAATGGAGGCGAGAAGGCGTGGTTGGCAAGGTGGTGCCTCGTCCTCATCGAGAGTCTGGCTCGCATGAGCTACCCTATGGTGCCGGCGCCTCAAGTAGGAGGAAGGGCCAGGAGATCCATAGATGGGGGCGGCGCCTCGGTTTGGAGGAAGGGCCAGGAGAACCCATGTGGGCTATGCGATGACACTCTCCCCTAGTTGCCCATTTGTTTTACTTTATTGTGTTCCTCTGGAAGTAGGTTATGGGAGTTGGTTTAGATTGTTGTTTTAAATTGATTTAAATTGATTTATGATTATTGTTTTAATCCATCTTTAGTATGTTTTGCGGTCTTGTATGATCTCATTTATATTTGATTTACAATCTTATATCTTATGATACTGTGATATGATGTTATTATATTGTTTAATTGTAATTTGAATTGTAAGTGTTTCTTGATCATTCTTTGGTTACTTGTTTATTGGTCATTGCTTTGATTTATGTGTTGGGATTTGTGACTTTAAGTTATTATATTGACTCTTGTAATCCTTGAGTTTTATGATACTTTTGTATGTCGTTGAGTCCTGTGGTTCCGTGTTTGGATGTCCTTGGTTGAGGACTCTTTCTTGTTAGCTCCTAGCACGGGGGGTGGGTCTTCGGACTCACATGGTCGGGTGGAACGTGCTAAGCACCCCATTGGGTCCCCAGTCGAGGATCGAGAGGTGCGGATTGGTGCGGTTGCAGCGACTCAGAGTTGTATTCGTCATGGAGCCAGTTTTCATCTATTCATTGTATCATGATTCTTGTTGTATGGTTTCCATGCATATTGGAAACACTTTTGTATCATTGTACTGCTTGAATATTGTATTGTAATGTAACATTAAACCTTATGTGGCTATTGGCAGTTGTTATTCAATGTGTTGAGTTAATTATGCATATGTTGTATTTATATAGATGGTTTCTTATCAATGATTATCATGTTTGTGTTACATTTGTTAATGTTTATCTTGTTATGGATTATATCTTTGGATTTTATTCTTTATTGTTGTTGTGTGGATCTCAGTATCGTAATGACTCCTCATGTACCCCAAGGGATGTATGTGTAATGAATCGCTTAATTGAAAATTCATGTTATGACTTAATGTGTTTTCATGTATGGTATGTTTACCTTAGAAAAAAAAAAAATTGTGATGTTTGTCCTTTGGGGTTCCTGCGGGGCGTTACATCCTATGTCTTCCATTGCTCATTTGAGTCATGGAGAAATCCTAGCCATATTTCTGTAGCATTTCCCATCACCAGTTTGAAACTCATCTCAAAACATCATCATGCGATGGCCTAGAAGTGAGCGATGAGTTGGTCACCATTGATTTGCACCCCAAAAGATGTTATCAAAAATAATCTCGGTTCATCATCATTCATCGTGCGTCCTCCTCCCAATAGCCTTCCTTAATCGACAATAAGTTGTGACCACGTGATGGGGAAACCTCAACCCATAAGTAGTCTTTGGTTCCTCCCTAGAAAGCAAAAACCTACTGCCAATAGTGTAGGTGCCAACGATGGGTTACTTGGGGTAATCACATTGCTCATCACATGTTACCTTCCAAACATGAGGGTACAACCTGTGATAGGCGATCATAGCCCCAGTCATGAAAATCAAACATCACTCATCACCAGTTATGATTTGAAAGGAGCAACAAATCATGTGACAAGCGATGAACCTAACTTGGAAAGAAAATAGTTTGTAGCTCATCACCAGTTTCTCTATGGTGGATGAAGCACGACCCACGACGGGTGATCGGCTCACAATTATAGGTCTTGAAGGTGCCATCGAAAAGGTGTCACTCATCACCAGTTGAATGTAGAATCCCAAAAAAAAGCCCACGATGAGTGATAGGTTGTGAACAAACCTTCATAAAGCATAAAGACACATGTGTACATAATTCATTCATAAGGAAGATGCCATCCTAGGCATAATTAGTGACTTAAGAAAAGGGGTCGGTAAAGAATGATGGTGAGGGGCACAAAAATCATTTAACTCAAATGGTGACTTGGTGCAACTGGTCAATTCACAAACAAAAGCCAAATAAAAGTTTAGGGAAATAATATGAATGAAATGGGCAGTAAAACCCTAAACCCTAATGATGTTGTAAAATCGCAACTCATAGGCTTAAACATAGCATCAATGGAACCCTAAAAATTTGGAGTTCCACAAGTGGCTCCGACTGGGGATGGATGCCTCTTGTAGTTATAGCAAGAATTAAGAATCTCTGGTAGTGCAAGTTATAAAAGGAATTCATTTTATTAGCTTTACTTTTTCAATTTTGAGGCCTAATGGCCCCCAAAGCTCAAGGAGAGACCTTTACTCTATCAAATACCATGTTCTACTTTACTCCCAAAGGAATCAGGCCCACATTATACAATTCAAAGACACAAATTTCATCATATCTGACCTCATCCATCCCACTTATCATGAGATTATTTTTCTCATTACCATGCCATATTGTAGGCTCATCCGGATACATTAGAAAAGTAAAACTTTCATATTTCACCTGATCATACATAGTAACACTACCTTCAACCTATTCATCAGGCTATAGGTATTCATGAATATCCTGTAAGTAGTACACATTCTCCTTCGAGGTACTCAAAAAAGGGCCTGCAAACATAGGAGGATATGCACTCTCTATCACTATAATGTCCATCCCTTTAGATGGAAACAACCCCATAATAAGATTCATAAGATATGGAACCTCTGTAAAGTACTACAATGCGGCCTCATATTGACCAACATCATTTTCTTGGTTGCACAAACCTCTGAGGTGCTATTCACATGGATCAAATAATCTAGCATTATTAACATATTATATAGAGTCATCAATCAATTCCTTCTCTTTAACACAAAAAAATAATACCTGGGCATCCATGCATTCATCTCGAGTTGTCTTTTGGGTATCCTAGAATGTATCCCCACTTATGTGAGGGAAAGTATCATCATTCAAAACAAGAGGGGGTAAATTCTCAAGAATATTGTCAAGCATATGGCCAGTAGCCATAGGGAAATTAGCATAATCAACCCCATCTCTTCTAATGGCAATGCCACATCAAAAACCACCATCAACATCCTCAACCTCCCTATCATTTAAGCCATTTTCACATGTAGATATCAACAAGTTTAAGTCACTCTCTTGGTGCTTGTTAGGGGTAACTTGTTTAGTCACATATTGGTAAACTATCTTAGAAGTGTTTGTACCATCACATTCTTCATTTAGTTGGGGAACAGTGAAGTCAGGGTTGACATTTTCAAGAGAAAAGTTAGCTCGACCTCTATTTACATCATATAAACTAGTAGTTTCTATTGGGTATTCATCAGAATCTTCCTCAAAAATGGGATTTCTTTTGCACTAGTAAGAATCATCACTTATTACTTCACTATCCATTACAATTTCATCAAACAAGGGACTTTGAAATTTCTTCATTATAATTGGATGTACCTCATCTTTGTCAGTGTTAGGAACCCCACAATTTTGATCATCATAGCATTCAAAATCAGTGTAACTACTTGAAGAGCAGAGAGAAACATTTTCAATATCTTCTTCATAATTTTCATTCATAACAATTGATCCACATTCAGAGAATTCTTCAAATGAAGAAAACTATTCAATACCAAGGAAAAAAACCCCCTTCAAGGCTATTGAAACATCCTCCACTTGAAGCAAAATATTGAACATCCACTTCATAAGAAGAATCAAATTCATTAGAAGATTGTCCCAGTTTGATCTCATCTCTTTGAATCTTCATGTGTGCCACATCATGCAGATTCAATGTGTTCAAATCATTGATTGGTGCATCATTATCCATGACTAAATCACTTTGTGAGGTTTCGTCATGTCCCTCTTGTAGTTGCTCAAATATGATGACATCCCAAGGAGGATAAATAGGTAGTTCCTCTTCATCCTCGCACTATGTCTCTTCACCTTCATCACTACCAATTGAATTTGCTTCCATGTTGCTTGTGAAATGGTAACATTCAACAATAAATTGTTCAAATTCTGATAATCCTCTTTGATGTGTCAATCTTAGCCTATGTTTTTCTTCATTATAGCGCAACTATTACCACCATTCTAGGAAATAGCTAGGGGCACACAACCATGCTCATAATCTTCCATAGTGCTTATCCAATCCATTACTTGGTCAAGGCTACAAGGCTTCTGATTCTGAGGCCATTGGCTTGCTCCTGATTTGTAAGCCTCACAAAATAAGTTAATGCACATTAAATCACTAGGCCTAAAACTCTTGGGTATCTCTATTAGAGTATCTAAGAATCTTGAGAATAAGTCATATGAGGACTCATTTGCATGTCTCTTTATCTTATACAACTTTCTAATAGAGAGAATTAAATCAGCTTTTTTTGATATAGGTTGATGTGAAGTTGGTGCTTGTTCATACTTTGCATCTTTGGGAAGTAATGTGGATACAATATCTAAAAGATCTTCACAACAACTCAACAACTTGAATCCTACTAGAGCCATTCATATTTTCAATCACATGTCCCCTCATGATTGATTATTTCAAATTGTTCTCAATATCCATGACACTTTCATAAGCTTGTTGCAAAGTAGCAGGCTCTTTATCCCTCAACAAGAAACCCATCTTACTATCAAATTCCCCTAAATATACAACTAGACATTATGTATCATTTGGCCTTATGTGTTCAGGGATTTCCCTTATGAATTTCACAAATCTAAGGTTAAAGGCAAGGATCGACTCCTCTTTACCCCTAAGGATATCCATGAAATTCTTCCTTGCAATGCTTTGGTTTATCCTCTCACCAAACAGTCCCATGAAAACTATTTTCAGTTCACTCCAACAATGTATAGAAGACATTGGAAAATAAGATAACCAATCCCTTGCATCTCCTTTCAGGGATTGAAAAAATAATTTCATAACCACATCTTCACAATCTATCTCATAGTCACCCATTATATCAAAAAATTCTTGTAAATGCTTACTTACTGACTCTGACTTTTCACCCCTAAATTTTGGTATTTTGTCCCTTATCTTAGGTGGTATAATACTTGGGTAACCTATAACATCATTGAAATTTATGGCCCTGTACCTTTCAGTATTGAAATTCCTTTGATGTGACAAGGGGTATTCATTATATGTGGATGTATACATTTTGGTTCTAGAGGTACAACTGGACAAGACACATCATTCTATCCTTTGCTAGTCTTGTCAGTATCATCAAAAGATAATCCAAATTTCTTTTATGGGGGTAAGCCTTTATGATATAAATATTCTAGTACTTCTTTGCATAATATTATTCAACTAGTGACATTTATGAATATGACATATTTCAACATTTATTTCAACTATACTTAAGGATTATGCAAAGATATTATTCCTTTCCCTAATTTAGTGCTACTTCACCAAATTGGGAAACATTTATGGGCCTAGATCTTGAAGATTCTCACAAATTATCTACAAATTTAACACTTCTTTAGATTTATGAAAATACCTGGCATTCTAGAGTAGCTTTTCACCTCCGGTCTTGAAGTATGTAGATTTGAAGTTTTATTTTATTCTTTATCAGGTTCATCAAGTTATAGTCTCCACCTCTTCTTTAGAAGACTACGTTTCAAATAAATTGAAACATCTCAAAGTGGATCAAATTCTGGGTTACTTCACTAGCAGGGTCGCTGTTTCTTTTCACACACTTTGTTGCTACAAATATTTTGACCAGGTTCAAGAAATGCATCAAATCTAGACAAAAAGTTCAGATTCATCACCATGTGACTCTGTATTACAACCATCTACAACTAGAGGATGAGAATATTTCCCCAATAGAGTTTCCATTTTTGTTGGTGATTTTTCTAGCTAACCTTGAGATTTTCTAAAAGGATTCCAACCTTTATCTTCAAAAATCACCAAGGCCTAGTGGCCAACACGATGAATAGAGGTCTCTGAGGTCTCTATTCCTACACTTTAGGCTCTATATGACCAAGGAGGGTATTCCTTAATGTGTTCATCTGGTGTATCAAGTCTTAAGAACACTTCATTATAGATTCATTACCTTCAATGCAATCACATTAACTCATTAAAAGAATTGGCAGACCTTTAAACGAATTAATGTTTACTTTGCTAAGAATGTGGATGGACATCAAATATTTTGACATGATTTTATAAGAGTTGTTCTAATTGTGAGTCCACAACTTAATATTGGATTCATTTGTTCTACTATCAAACAGTCAATAAATGACTAGTGCCTCATCAAATTGGGTAAATGGAGTCAAATAGGAAACAATAATAAATACAATGATCATCTAACTCTAATATATCTAAACCATCTCTGTAATGCTTTACATTGCAAAGACTCATGCTATCCAAACACTGTTTCTTACCAATCCTTGTAAATTATCTTACACGCATGACTATTCATAAGAAATTTATTTAACCCTTTGAGTTAAAGGAAAGAAACCAAGTCATGCATTCAATTGAACAATTGACAATAGATCAAAATATCTTTGATACTTTCATTTATTATCTAGACGAATATACAGAGGAGAACATGTAATTTAGACTTTTGAAATTTGTGCTAATACTAGTAATATATACAAAACTTATTATGATAATGACCCATTTGACCTAAACCAAGGACAACTTGCTAGTAAATTCATTGAGCATTTTGTATTATCCTTGTTTACTATGACTTGTTTATGCTTAAAGACCAACTGGACTCAAAATTTTAGATCATAACCACTTACATTGAGCCATGAGATCCCCTTTATAGTACAAAGGAGCAACAAAGCATCTAGCTCAAAATGTAATTAAATTTGATATTCATTTCAAAATTAATTTCGATGGGGTTAATTCCAAAACCATCACATTAATCATTCCACAAGCATGGGAAAATAAAAAAGGAAAAATAATTGCTAACCATTTTTTGAAGATACCACACAAGCCTTTTGAAAGGCATCAACAAAATTGGTGCATTCACCAATACATGGAGTGACCACCATCATGATTATCTACACATGTTCACAAACCAATCACCATCAAAAGGAATTATAAATCCCACCATCCAAAAGCCACATCATCACATCACCCAAAACACCCATATCATTAGCAAAAGACAACTATTGTGTGGCCTTGTCAGCCACAGCGTAACCACCCTCACCAGGTCATACCAGAGAGAGTGGAGTTGCAATCATAATCTCATCCTCAAAGTTGCTATAAGGCACCAGGGAAGCTGGGCACTAGCTAGGGCTAGGGCTAACTCCTCCCTCATCACTCGACAAGCCATTAGAGATCAGAATAGGAGTGATGAGTTTCTCCAAACAAAACCAAAGACCCGCACCAGACCTCGTTAATTATTTTGCAAATAGAGGTCTCTTCTCCTTTCCAACAGTTGGCTTCTATGAAACAATTCAGCTCCTCAGAATGTACGTGCTCCTGATAACCACCTTCTCTGGTTTTTTGTATACACTTATCCTCTTCTTCAGGACCACAGGAACC
>VDFB02039235.1:0-20666 GCA_007258455.2 Sequoia sempervirens
AAACCTTGGCTGCTAGCTAGAAATTAAAAAGTAGTTTTACTATAATAGAATACAAAAATAGGAAATGAGAAGATTTTCGGTGTTCTCCTCCACACAACTAGCAAGCATGGCTATTATCACATAATCTACTCCTTGAAATGAATCCATGTGGTTGAAGAATGTAGGAAAATTTTCCAACAAAAATATTTTCCTAAGAAATATGACAACAAAAATCATGTGTCCAACCCAAGAAATAGGTGTGAATACGTGTTATGAATAAAATGAATGTGCCATGGAGAAAGAGTTGAAGGAATCTACAATTGGATAAAATGGTGCACAATCAACATCACAGAGTGAACTCTAGTTAGTGTGAAAACTAGAGTTAGCCATGTAAAAGGGGAAACTACAACAGTAAGCACAAGCCATATTGTTGTGAAGGTGGCATGAAGATTCCTATGAAGAATGTGAGAGGAAGTCTGCATCTTTCTTGTTCTTTACTTAGCGTGTTGCATGATATATTTTCCAAAGCTAAAATAACAATGCTTATTAGTAAAGACAACCAATAATTAATTTTCATATATTTATCCCAAAACTATATTAAATACAACTTATATATATAATCATATGCAACATAAAGGTGATAAAATGGTAGGATAAGGTATGGAAATAGCATATGAAGATGGCTATAAAGGAATATGAAAATGGATAAAAGATGGTGTAAAATGGAACATGAATGGATCTCATTAAATGACTCAGAATTCCCTTTTATAGAGACAAGTGAGCAATAATATTAGAGCCATATACTTATGGACCACATTTTCATTTGGAAATCTTGTCCTTGGGATCAAACAAAAACAAGTACAAATTCTTTGTAAAAGACTAAAATGAGCTTTCAATAAAAGACAAAATAGTTGTAGAGGTCATTGAAGGAAATATTCTTTGATCTTGCAATGATGAGACAACATGGAGAAGGTGAATGATGATTTTTTTGAGCTTATCCATCCATGTTGAGAACAGGCTTTTAGGAAACTATTGGAGTTGATGTTGATTACAATAAAAGACAAAAAGAGGAAAAATTGCAACATGCCTGTGGACAAATAACTTCTTCAAAATGTCATGTCATCATTTGAATTGGATGTTATGTGAACTAGAAAATTGATAACATGATAGAGAAAATCCTTTGGAAATTTATTGCATTTTTCATCCCATCCTACATATGTCCTTTATGATGGCCAAGGGAATGAAAGTGTCTTGTCCACATTGTGATTTCATTCTAGATACTTTACATCCAAAAGTGATCTATTTTCTTTGCAAAAACTATCTAATCACTACTCTGAGGAGATCAACATATCTGAAGTGGAATTAAGCAAGCCTATATCCATATCATCACCAGCATAGATGAAATCTACAAGGGTATGGGCCATTGTGCTAAAACCAAATTCCTTCCATTGGTATAGAAACTTGAGTTCTCATTTATCATCCAGGATGCTTGGCATAACCTTCATTTATAAGAACTCAAAAGACTTGAATTTAGTCTTTATCTATGATGCAGACCCAAGGTGGAAATCAACTTGAAATGACAAATAATAGATGGTCAACCCAAATTTCAAAGCAAATCAAAATAACTTCACAAATCCACTTGTTAGATGCATTCTTTCCACCAACACAGCCAAACAGCTTCAAGGGACTTTTCACCCAACTTTCCCAAAAGACTCACCAAATAAATAATGGATTTAGACACCCATTAAGGACTTACACAACATACTTCAATATCAGATATAACTCCTTTGGACCAGTTTAGACTTCCAATACACTCACCATGAGAAAAACAAGGAAAAGAGGTCAATTTAACAAAGGAAGTACCCTTCAAACTTATCCAATCACCTTGAAACCTTGGGGTAGCAAATTAAATGGCCCAAAACCACAAAATCCACAATTGGTTTGCACCTGTATGGCCAGAAACACTCCCAACTCAAAAAACCTCATTTTCTAATGCAAAAACAAGGGTTTTGTTAAAATATTCATTCCAAGACTTGGATAAACAAATAAATGGTTCAAACACCTTTCATAGGGTCTTCCTTGACATTTTAAATTCTTACAAACTCAAATCCATCAATAATTCATTGAAAAGCACTTCACATTCACCACAAAAATGATTTATTTTGATGAAACATCAATTTTAACATCTAACTTAATACATTTTGAACCAATCCACAGAGTTACAAGAGAAAACAGTGGGTGGATTGGTCAAAATCTCATTTTTTTTGCCTTCAAAGCCCTTCATGCAAGGAAAATAGGGTACTTGCAGCAAATTTTCAATTTCTCTCACAAAAAAATGAATGAGAACTCCAAATCAAAAGCAGATGAAAGTAAACACATATAAACACATTCAATGAAGTTTTTAGAGCATTATGAGACTATACAAGTTTGTACAATAGTAAAGAATTTTGGAAAATAGTGAAAAAAAAACACAGAAAATGCACCAAAAAATGTGGTATTCTTGTTGTGTGAGTTTTTTAAACCTCCATCAACCTTGATTCGAGCCTTAGAAGGCCTCTTATAACATTTACAATCCATAACCACCTCCAAAACAACCAACTTTCACCTAATCACCCTTTAAATAACTAATTTTGCAAATCAACACAATTTTTCCAACATTTGCAATATTTTGCATTTTTGCCATTATTGAACTTTTAAGACTCTAAATACCTTTAGACACTTGAAATATGGTCATTTAGACCTTATTTAACTCTTATTAAGACTTCTAGACTCAAAACAACAAAATCCCTTCATTTACCCAATTTGACATCTTTGACAATTTTGACAATTTTTCAAGTTTTCACACACTTTCCAATGTCTTCATGGAACAAAGATGAAATCATGTTAAAATGACCTTCTAAACCTTTTGAACTCCTATTATTGACACCAAAAGGTGTTGGTGCTCCTGCACCATACACCCCACCAAGAAAAAGACCTTGTCCCAAGTGGTAGAATATGCTCCAAGCATTGACCCTGCTGCTCCATTCTTCTTCAGTTGTGTTTGCTGCCTTCTTGCCCTTAAATCATGTTTTGATACCACTGCTCCAGACCTCATACCTGCACACAAAAAGTCATTAGCAAGAAATAACCCTGCACTTTCCTTGTTTTCATTCATATACTTGCAATTGTTCTTCATTTTATGCATGCTCTATGTGATCAGTTTTGTGTTCCTTGAAGGATTGTTTGCACTCCTTACTGTCCTCAGACCTTTCACACCTCTATCAACATATTCCCAAGCATTAGAAACTCTATTTACCTTTACATCAGCACCTCCCACTATCTTTGTGACTTTACATTCAACAATAGGACACGCTATGGTCCCAACAATCACTACACTCTGCTCATTGAACTCCTTAAGTATGCCACCCTGTTTCTCATACATCCCTACAGATTTGTTAGCATTTATTGTGTTAAAATCAGACTTTGACATTAGTTTTGCTACTGTCCTTTGTAAAATCAGATTGTTCATTGCCTTAACACCATTTGAAGGTGTTCCAATCACTGTCCTAACATTATTACCCTGCTGCAAATTAGAAAATGCACTGTCCCTTTTGTCTTCAAGCCTTAAGGGCTGCTTTCTACCAAACATAATCACTTTTCACTTACCTTGGATCTGCTCTCTTTCCTACAAAGGAGTTAACTTATAGCTTTGATCATCCTTCCATATTGTGTAAGTATTGGCCCAACCATCATACATAGACCTTCTATCATATTGCCATGGCCTCCCCAAGAGAAGATGGCAACAATCCATTGGCAATATATCACACAAGATTCTATCCTTGTACTCCCCAATCTGGAAATCTACATAAGCTTGCTCATTCACCACTAAAGTTTGACTATCATTCACCCAAGAAACCTTGTAGGGTGCTACATGAGGTATCTTTTCTAGACTCAACTTATCTACCATTTCCCTAGACACCATGTTATCTTGAGAACCTGAATCAATAACAACTTGACACACTTTACCTTTGCATTTGCATGAGGTTCTGAATAAACTCCTTCTTTGGCTCATGTCTTCTTCCTTTGGTGTTTGCAGCAATGTTCTCATCATGAGTGCCTCTCCCACTTCTGGATCTGCAGGCCTACTTATACTTGTAGAACTTTCATACTCTTCCTCTTGAATCAATTGTGTTCTTCTCTCATTCCTCCTATCACCACTTGAAGTTGCACCTTGATTTTGAGGACACTTAAAGAAGGGGTGTCCAAATTCATTACACTTGAAACATCTACCTGAAAACTCATTGAAATCCCTCTTTGACCTGAAGTTTGTTCTTCCACCTCTCCATCCACCTCTTGATTCAGGAGCTTGTTCCTTGCTTTTATCAACCTCTTCATGTCCTTCCTTGGATTTCCTTGAACCTCTTCCTCTATTCACACCACCTCTACCCCTTGCTTGTCTCTCTTGTCTCCTTTTGATTCTATCTTCTGCCCTCATTGCCATTTGAAAGCATTCTTCAACTGTTTTAGGTGGATTGAGGCTGATCTCATCCCTTATATTCAACCTCAAACCACTCAAGTATCTAGCCACTCTCTCCACTTCATCTTCATTATGACCTGCTCTTATACACAATCTATGAAACTCTTCAGTGTAAGACATCACATCCATTTCTCTTTGCTTTAATTCTTGCAATTTCATGAAAGTTTGAATAGCATAATCTGTTGGTAAGAATTGAGCCTTAACTTTTGCTACCATTCTATCCCAAGAACATATTTTAGGCTTACCTTTCTTGACTCTATCCTCTTGCACAAAATTCCACCATGTAAGAGCTGGTCCTTTCAACTTTGTCTTTGCATACTTAACCTTCTTGTTGTCATCAATATCTTCAAACTCAAAAAAGTTATCCAAAGCATCAATCCATGCTATAACTTCTTCACTATCCATCTTACCTCCATACATGGGCACATCAACTTTTACCTTAGGATTATTGTCACCCTTGACCACTTTCAGCATCCTAAGCATTCTTCTTTCATCAAGATCTAGTTCATCTTCTTCATCTGGAACTAGAGGATCCCCTTCAGCCTCTTCATCACTTTGCTCTTCATCTACAACTCCTCTCCTTTGATTCTTCTCCAAAGTAGCTATCCTTGCTATAGTAGCATCTTGATATTCTTTGTATATCCTCTCCTTCCTTGCCAATTGCTCCTTCAACTCTTGTATTTCTTTAGCCATTGCACTAGCCTTTGGAGGCATGCTTCACAACCTACAAAATCAAACAACCAACAACAAGATCTTGTGCCTGATGCTCTGATACCACTTTGGTGTAGACCCAAGGTGGAAATCAACTTGAAATGAAAAATAACAGATGGTCAACCCAAATTTCAAAGCAAATCAAAATAACTTCACAAATCCACTTGTTAGATGCATTCTTTCCACCAACACAGCCAAACAGCTTCAAGGGACTTTTCACCCAACTTTCCCAAAATACTTTCCAAATAAATAATGGATTTAGACACCCATTAAGGACTTACGCAACATACTTCAATATCATATATAACTCCTTTGGACCAGTTTAGACTTCCAATACACTCACCATGGGAAAAACAAGGAAAAGAGGTCAATTTAACAAAGGAAGTACCCTTCAAACTTATCCAATCACCTTGAAACCTTGGGGAAGAAAATTAAATGGCCCAAAACCACAAAATCCACAATTGGTTTGCACCTGTATGGCCAGAAACACTCCCAACTTAAAAAACCTCCTTTTCTAATGCAAAAACAAGGGTTTTGTTAAAATCTTCATTCCAAGACTTGGATAAACAAATAATGGTTCAAAAACCTTTCATAGGGTCTTCCTTGATATTTTAAATTCTTACAAACTCAACTCCATCAATAATTCATTGAAAAACACTTCAAAGCCATCACTTTTCAAGGAAAAATTGCATTTTCAGCCCTAGGGCATCACACATTCACCACAAAAATGATTTATTTTGATGAAACATCAATTGTAACATCTAACCTAATACATTTTAAACCAATCCACTGAGTTACAGGAGAAAACAGTGGGTGGATTGGTCAAAATCTCATTTTTTTGCCTTCAAAGCCCTTAATGCAAGGAAAACAGGGTACTTGCAGCAAATTTTCAATTTCTCTCACAAAACAATGAATGAGAACTCCAAATCAAAATAAGATGAAAGTAAACACATATACACTTTCAATGAAGTTTTCAGAGCATTATGAGACTGTACAGGTCCGTACAGCAGTAAAGAATTTTGGAAAATAGTGAAAAAAACACAGAAAATGCACCAAAAAATGTGGTATTCTTGTTGTGTGAGTTTTTTACACCTCCATCAACCTTGATTCGAGCCTTAGAAGGCCTCTTATAATATTTACAATCCATAACCACCTCCAAAACAACCAACTTTCACCTAATCACCCTTTAAATGACTAATTTTGCAAATCAACACAATTTTGACAACATTTGCAATATTTTGCATTTTTGCCATTATTGAACTTTTAAGACTCTAAATACCTTTAGACACCTGAAATATGGTCATTTAGACCTTATTTAACTCTTATTAAGACTTCTAGACTCAAAAACAACAAAATCCCTTCATTTACCCAATTTGACATCTTTGACAATTTTGACAATTTTTCAAGTTTTCACACACTTTCCAATGTCTTCATGGAACAAAGATGAAATCATGTTAAAATGACCTTCTAAACCTTTTGAACTCCTATTATTGACACCAAAAGGTGTTGGTGCTCCACGCAATCTACTACCTGTTGTCATGTGTTCCACCACATTTTTTACCTCCTACCATTTTTTCCATATCCCATGTAGATATAATTTTGGTAGGTATATCATCCTTAAACCGAGTGCACCTTTATATATTCCCTACAAACTAGAAATCTTGGGTATCCATTTGTTCATTATATTCCCCAACTTAGATCTTTATCCTTTTCAATCTTGGCATACACATCCTTAAGATTGGAGTAAGCTTGATGGGAGTCCTCAATTTTCCTAGGACTTTGGATACTTTGTACTTAATCGCATCATCTTTTATTCTATTTGTCTTCTTCCTCTACTCTCCTTGAGCATTATTTATTTGTTGTTAAGGCTTTTTTATTTTTGCACTTAACTCTTCCTTCTCTTCCATTAAGTTGCTTGAGAAACCTGATGTTGAAGCACTTGCTACTTTTGTCCCTATTGGTGGAGATGCTTTTGGTGCTCCTTGCATCTTCAAATTGTTATACTTTTCAACTATCTTCACACATGATCCTTCAATAATTGATCACACTCTTCCTACAACTTACTTTTAGTTGCTTCACTGAATTTAGCTACATGAGAAATCAATGAAGCAACTTGGGTAGCTATGGTGTCTGATACCCTTTTAACTATCAAGCTTCCCTTCATTTCATGCATAGTTTCTACTACTTGAGGCTTGTTAGTGTGTGGAGGAAGAGCCCATATGGCTAAGGTTTCCCATTTAGGGTTGAACCCTTCTCCTGAATATGCTTGCTCTACCTACTCCTCATAAGAGAATATCTCTTCATCCTTCCTCTTAATGTTATCTGAAGTTATTGTAGAAGCAATATCCTATTCTGGTAGTAGTAGAATCCTAATTTCTCTCGCCAACATCCTTCCTTATTCTAGTGTTATGTTCTTGACATCAAATTCAATCTCTTTCAACACCTTCTAAGTGACTTCCTCATGCTTGGAGGGGTGCACTTCACCTTTTTCCCTATTCAATTTATCATTGACCTCTTCTCTTCTTATCTTGATTAAAAAATAAATAAACTTCTTAGATTTGAAGATTCATCATCTGAAATGAATTGAGTACAAGAAAGGTCCCTCATGTCATCGAACTCATCCCTACCACTTCCTATGTTTGTGACCAAACATATTTGTGGTACCCCAACCACATTTACCCTTAGAGGAGAGGGAATTGATTGATTTATCTCCTCCTTAATGACTTCTATCTCTTCCTTGTCATCAACACCTGTGGGATAATCAACCAAGGATAGTTTATCAAGTATCCTTTTCTTTTGAGGTTGCTCTTGGGGAGGATATTCAACAATAGGAGATTCTCGAGGAGGTGACGCTACAGTAGATGGTTGCTCCTGAGGGGTTGGTTCCTTTAGTGATTACCCCTTTCCTTTTCTAAAAAATGAATACATAGAAGGAGCCACTTGTGGCTGGTAAGGTCTTTCCTCCATCATTGGGGATTTCCCAATCAATTTGTCAATATTCTTCAACACCATTTGAATCATAACAATAGGATATTTTATCTCTACATAGGCCCTAAGATAACCTACTACTTTTTTGGCCTTTATATCCTTTGCATTTCTAAAGGCAGCCTATTTCACTCTTATTGCATTTACCTCCTTGTTAGTGAGGAAATTTTTGATTGTATCCTCACCAAAGAGGAGTTGGTGTGAAAATGTGGACATTTTGATGTGTGTCCTACTTGTTTAATGAATCCTTCAAGATCAAATTCCCTAGCACTTTCTTGAACCATCTTATATGTTTGCAACATAGGGTAAATAAGCTCTAGGCCTTCCCTAGTCACTGTGAAGTCTAAGAAAATATAGAGAATGGGAAGAAGGATCCCTTCTTCTACCCCTTGAGGTGGGCCTTATCAAATTCATTAAGTTTTCAAATTAGTTCCAAATATGCTAGCCTGAGAGGAACATATCTTGACATAATGTGAGGTCCCATAGGGCACCCATACATGGTGGACATTGGAGATACCATTCTCCCTAATTGTGTTGCAAACTTAGCTCAGGTACTCTATCCTTGGGCCTCAAGAAATCCATGATTTCTTTTTACAACCTATCCTCCTCTACCCCCATAAAACTCAAGACTCTTCTAATAAAATGGTCTTCAAAGATCACATAGTTGGCAAAGTCATAATGCATGTCCCAGATATGAGTCCAACATTGGAAAGGAATTTATTTTCCATTAACATTTGCTATTTGAACCTTTAATATCTTATCCCATTTCGTTCTTCCTTCATATAAGAACATTTGGTAGAGTAAGGAGTACCATCTAAAATTCACCACCTTGTCTTTTTCCTTAATCTCCATCAATTTCTTGTGAATGCCATTAGAATATAGGTGTAAAATTCAAATTCATTATTTACCAAAGGGTTTTGGATATCTAGTTCCATGTAAATTAGTGGCATAGGGATCTTGGTATTAACATCTCCCCCAAAGACTTGGCAGAGTGCATGGTAGGTCTTCATGAAATAGTCTTCAAACATATCAATGTTGAAGGGTTGTGTCTCATTTGCAAGAATCCTAACATATTTCTTATCAAAACATTTCAATTTTTTCCTTGGTAACCATGAGATCTTGTAAATATGTGTCTTGTTGGTACTTTTTTTTTTAAGAAACCAAAGTTAATGACCTTGTTTGCAGCTAGTTTCAAACCAAAAACTTCAAAGATTGAAGCCTTGTCAACTATTACTCACCCATCCATTGGCAACCCTTAGGACTCTAACATTTTCATCATAATTCTTGGCTACTTTCCTGATGAATTCTCATTCATAAAGATGTTGGGGACAATTAGTTTCCCTAGGTCATATACCCATACATTGAAGATAGGAACCCTAGAATCTCTTTTGTTATACCAGTGGGTAAAGAGACTCCATCTAGTTATAGGGAGCTTTGCATCCCTACATTCTCTACAATTATCAAGTAGGCCACTTGCAACACTAGGCTTATGGGAACAAATAGATTTTCTATTAGACCTAGGGAGTTGTACAATTATTTTTTTATGAAAAGGTTTGTTAGACGAAGATGGTTTGATTTTAGGTTGGCTCATGACTACAATTTAGTTTTGACCTAGGGTTTTTTATTCTTTTTAAATAATTTACTAGATTTATAGATTTAATTATAAACCCTAGATACTAGAAGCTTTATGAATTCACAAATAGAGAACCTGAGAATGCAACTTACTTGTTTTTCTCTTTTGAAACCCTATCTCATTGTAGAATTCTTGGAATGTTGAAAATTCACTCTCTAGATTTGATGTAATGCACAATGATTTCATTTCTTGATTGAATCACAATACTTATAGAATAAATCTTTGTAAAGATTGGGTAGTATTCAGCCACTTCTACCATTACTCTTCATTTTCATGATCCAGGCACATTCAACTACCCATTTCTCAAGTTTGAATGTGAGTTGTCGATCTCTGGGAATTGGACAAGATTGTATGATCAAGATTGAATTGACCAGATTTGAATATTTTTGACATGCTTTGAAAAATCTCGGCCAATATTAAGCATTCCATGTTATATCATTTTACATGTCATCCAAGTGGGTCCACTGAAAAGAGTGCCTTCAAAAGGCATGTGACGTAAGTTAGAAGTCCATGTGGCAAGCTTCTACAATTTCGTGGCTTGAAATGGGACCTACCTTGATGAGATTACTGACTTGTCAAATTTGCTTAAAATTATGCCACATGTCACCCTTCTACATCTAATATTTTTCCTACTTTGAGGAGTCCTTGGACCCACAAAATCACACCAAAAAGTGCCAGATGTCACCCATTCTGCAGTTCTACACTTGATAAAATTAGGCCTTATCTAAGCCACTTGCAAACTCACAAAACTATGCAAAGAAGATGCCAGATGTCATGCTTTCAGTGGTTCCAAAACCTCTTTTGTCTTTTAATGATAAATCTTTTGCAAATATGAAAAAACCAATAAAAATTAGGACATGTGTCACCCTTTCTGTGGTTTTGCAACTTCTCTTTTCCTTAATAAAATATTTCTCATGGACTAATGAAACTAATGAAAATAAGACACATGTCAAGATTTGGGACCACTAAAGGGTATTAACACAGACATACTTAAGTCTTTTATTATGCACATGTGATCATTTGACTATTTGGATGTTAGGAAAGGATAAAAGGGGTTGGTAACCTCACGATATAAAAGGGCTTCATCAAAATAGCTTAGGGCACCGAGAATCAAGTAAACAACTCAATGAACAATTAGAACAAAAGTGTATAGAAGAGCTAGGGTTTTTAGGGTTTTTAGACCATAATACATAAAAAGAGATTTTTTTTTGCAAAACCCTAGTAAGAGTGACAACATTTTGCAATTTGTTACCACAAGAAGGGGCATAGAGCCAAAGAAAAATGAAAGCATAATGCTAGGCCTTATTTGAATATGCACATCATGTTAGATTGTCATTTGAGTCCTTATGATAAAGTGTTGATGTCAAGAATTAATGAATGTGTGAGGTAGGATCTTTATATTTTACAAAATATGGTTGATTGTGATAGGGGATATGATATGTGGATGAATTATTTTGTGTTTTAAATGTAGTATTTTTTATTTTCCAAATTTGTGATGGTGTACGATGAGTTTGGATGTTGGATTTGGAGAGTGTTTGGGACCAATAGTTCTATACAACTTGTGTGTTGGGATGAAAGACTATTTTGAAGGAGGTGGACACATGTGATAGATAAGGGGCCTTTTTTGATGTAGCTCCACATTTCAATTGACTATTAGATTTGATGTTGGTACTTTTCTTGATCCATTTTGAATTCATGTATCCACTTTAATTTTTTGATTTATTGGCTTTGAAATTTTGATTTTGATATTTTTCTTTATAATACTTTTTCTTTTTTGGCCCCAATTAGTGTGTTGAAGGATTTGGGAATGATGCTTTATTGTGTGGATGAGAGGAGTGATAAAAAAACCTTATTGTAAGGACCACTCATGGACCTTATTTTGATGCTTTCATTATATGATATTTCCCAGAGTATCATTGGGGAATCACTATCATTATATTTCTTGATTGATCAATAGTTGAGACCTTGATATCTTTGATTTATACAAAAGTGTACCAGCTCTAAAATGCCTTGTTCATGTAGGTTTAATCATTTTCCTTGGTATTGCATGTTTTGATAGATTCTGTTTACAATAGGGTATACATGTCATCCTAGAAAAAAATATGCCACCCATATTTCTATAGTTTTAAATCATAAATTTTGGTTATCTTCTCATTACCAAAAAATCCTTTGACAAAAGTGGATGATCCTAGTTGATAAGATATTAGGAATTTCTCCTTATTCAGGATTGGAATTGCTTCATCATGTGGAATGTTTATTTTATCTCTAGTATCTTTCTTATCAATATCTTTGACATGAGTCATTTATTTGATTTGATCATCTATGTGTCCAAGGGAGGAAAGTGTCTCATCTTTGGAAGTGGAGGTTATCAAAATATGGTGGGATCAATGTCAATTTTGGGATCATCATAGAATTCTAGAGAGGTAGGATCTTGATAAATGGTTGGATGGGCTTGAAGGTCAAGATCATGTATAGGGAGAATTTGGGTAACTTGATCTTGATTCATTTTAGAGCTTGTTTCTTCATGCTTTAGGCTATGCTCTTGACATTGATCTAATCCTGATAATGGGGTATGAGTTTCGATATGGATGGGATATTCTTGAATGGACTCAATATTTTGGCATGATAATGAGGGATTTTTAATAGGACACTCTAGAGTGGGCTTGATAGGTGATTGAGTGCAAGATAGTGTTGGTCTAGGATTTATTGAGCGTGAATAGGATTTTTATCAAGAATTGGATTAGCTTAGATTTCAGCATTATCCAATATTTACAGTCCTTGGAGAGAATCCTGAAAGAAATAAGATGTGATGGATTATTGTTGTGAAGGTTCAGTGAATGAAGGATAGGAAGGATAACTAGAGGCTACTTGCAGCAAAGCTTCTTCAATATGACTTTCTATGGATTCATAAGATATGGATATATTATGGCTATGGATATTATTAATGCAATTATTTTAGGATGAGCCATTACTAGACATGGATGGATAGACATTGTCTTTGTGCTTCCAACTTTCTATTCAATTTTATATTTGTTTGTACCCAATGGATTAGGTATTGGTCTAGAACCCTAATCAATCTCAAACTATCAAATCAAACAGAAACCAATAGTATAGGTTTAGAACTTTTTATGCATCCATGATTAATATTTGTGACTTTGTACCCAATGGATTAGGTATTGGTCTAGAACCCTAATCAATCTCAAACTGTCAAATCAAACACAAACCAATAGTATAGGTTTAGAACCTTTTATGCATCCATGATTGTCAATATAACCACGAGATGATCTTCAAGTGAACACTCATACATATTTCATGTGGGTTATGTGTTCACAATTATATCAATTATGAAGGGGTTTTGAGGCAACCAGTTGTTCTTGTTTAGTGATAGTATTTAGGACCAAGATAACAAGTTGGATTTGGCTATCCATATTTTTTATTATTCATTTTATGTGATTTCAATGCCTAGTAAGATATACCCCTGGGAATACCCTTTTGAGTCTAAGTTGAGCTCGAAGCATAGGAGATAGAACCCACTCATAGAGTTATCTTAAAGTCCCCCATTATTTTGTTGATGAGCTAATTTCACTTACATGACGATAATCCTAGCCTTGTAAGTGAGATTTGGTTCTAGGAAGTGAAGCGGTGATTTTAAGACCTAACATAGCCCACTTTTTTAGAACTATTCTAGGAATAAGTGTTTTCCCCATGGAGTTAACCTTAGTAATAGGAGGGTTTCAAGAGGAACCTATGTGAGAATATTTCAAGTGTGGGATGCCCATCTAACTCTTGTATTCATCTCATCCTTCATTTATCAAGATGCATTGTGCTTCCAAAATCTCTTTGTCAAATTGGCTTTTATCTCCATCTATATTGGATAGAGTGGGCCCATTGTAGAGCATGAGCTTGATCAATTCTACCTTATAGATAGTAGGGCCCCTAGTTCCATCTATAATGGGGCCCTAAGAGAAATTTTATAGATGTGCACTCACATCCCTCACTCCCCTTTCTCCCTATTAGTTGACTAAGGGTCCTATAGCTCCCATAAGAGAAGTAGGAGATACCTTAGTTCTCCATTAAAAAATGGTATGAGGTTTTAGTTGCTTACGAAACCCTTAAGATAATAGGTTGAGCTCTCTACCCCTAACCCTAATATTATAATGGTTCCTATGTGTCTTGGCAGACCCTTTCCTCAACTAGGTGGGGTCAATAGTGGGGAGTGGACTTTGAGGTCATAAAGAACACTTGCAAATAGCATAGGAAAGGGACTAGAGGAACTAAAAACTACAAAAAAAGAGAGCATATGATATTCTTTTCCCTCATACACCTTTGGAAGAAAACTTATCCTTCCTTTAAACACCTAATGCATATATAATTTGGGGATACTTGTTTAACCTAGTAGTTGTAGTTTAGTTGACCTTTCTAAACTTTATTGTTATATAAACTCATTTCTTTAAAACAATAGTAAATTCAACAAAGCAAAACACTTCTATATACTTTTGTAATGAAAGAAATAGGGTGCTCCACCTTTTAGGAGATGAAGCACAATGATGGATTCCTATTTCGCTCCTATTACATTCAAGGAAATCTTAGAGATCTCAATCCAATGATAGAAAGAGGGAAAGAAATCTTCTAAAGGGTTTCCTATGGTCTGGTTAATGACTAAAGAGGGGTTCACCACCAAGCTAGGGCTTGGAAAGACAAATGACATGCAAGATCCAATTATGAAACTTAATGATATGCAAGACTTGAATAAAAGGCCTAGAAATGAATGCAAAATAAAATAACAAACTGAGAGATTAGGGGTGTGCACCTAGAAATCTGTAGGAGCTTAAATGAAGTCCTGAAATGTTGAAAACACTGAATTTAATGTAGATTGGGACTCATACGCCAGTCTCGGCGGTTTAGTCCCAAATTAGGGTTTCTGGGTAGGAACAAAAATCTGGTAGAGATATGTCTAGAACTCCTAAAAAATTAGAAAATTAACTGAACTTGGACTCATACACCATAAATGGTGTATCAGTCCAGTTTGGCTTTTTTAGAGAATCAGGATCTGAATCTGCTCTTCAATCTCTGCTTTGTCTTCTTGAACTGGTTTCTGGATCTGAATTTGAAGATTCTTCTCTGTAGGTGTCCTCCAATGATTTTCTAAACAAGGTGACAATTTGAATGACTTTGCAACTTGACAACTTCTTTCCAATCTTGCTCCTTAGAAGATCTTCAACCTAGATTTGCAAATCACATACTAAAGAGATGGAAAAATATTGTTTTGTTAGTAGAAAGGGGTTTGCCTTAGTCAAACCCCGTTTTGGTAATCAAACCTTGTAATGAAATGAAATAGAAAGGAGGAATGATGAATGAACAAAATACTATGTTGCAACTCACCAAACCCTAGCAATAAAGTGCTACAAACATGTATGAAGTGGCTCTAATGGATGTAGATCTTAACTCTTTCTTGAATGTGGTAGATCTTGAATTGAATGTGATAGATCTTGAATTGAATGCTTGTTTGAATCATAAAACCCTACATCAAAATTGTTAGCTCAAAAATAAACATGATGCATGGTGACTTTGACATGATGCTTGATACTTGAATAATGCTCCAAAACACTTGATAAACAACCCTTGAAGGCTCTTGAATGCTCTTGTAAACACTTGAATTCTCCCATGAACTCAAATTCACTATAAGGAATGCTCTCATGAAAGTCTTAGGTGAAAATGAGTGAAATGACCTTGTATTTATACTTGTTTATGCCAAATTTTTCGAAATTACAACACTACAAGCCAGCATTAGATCTAGGAGGATAAAATCCCGCCAAGAATTTGAATTAAAATTAATTTTAAGCCACACAGGACTCATACGCTAGAAGTGGTGTATGAGTCTGATTAAATTAGGCTATATGACACATTTTTTAAGAAATGCTTAGATTCATGTGAAATCAGGATCGGGGCCCCGAAACTTAGGTGGGACCCATACGCCCAAAGTGGCATATGAGTCCCAGATCACTAAATTTGGGCCATACAATCCAAAAACACCTTAATTATGTCAGGATTATCCTCAAAAAGGTGCATTAATTAAAGATCGTGAATGCAAAATAGGGCCAATTAAAACATAAAGAAGTCCCATTAATAATGAAATCCTAGATTAGTGTGGAAGTGTGGTACAACACTTTACAACACCTTAAATAAGGTACAATTAAGTCCACTTAATTCACAAGGGCCCCATATCTAATGTGAATGCATTAAACACATTACAACACTAAATCAAAACAACATATTAAGAAGTACATTTTCCGTCATTACAAGCTGTATTATTAAGTAAATTTATAAATGAATAATTAACTTGGAAATATACCAATAGCATCAAAGCCAAAACTTCCATAATTTTTTTAGTAAAATTCTAACACAAAATAGTGGTAAACGAGAAAGGTACCTTGAATTACAAACAAGAAATATGATTTGCGTCACATTCACAACAGTGGTCATTTGGGTTGAAAATTTGATGAGAATAAAATCCAAAACTTTGTCTTAAAATTTGTTGAAAAGGGCTTGATTTATTGTCATATGGATATTAAAAGGGCTTGATTTATTGTCATGTAATTAATAATAAGCTTTAAATTTTTTGTAATTTGTAAAATTAAAACTCTATTTTTATCACTGACTATTCACAGCACCAACCAATAGGAAAAAAGATAAAAGCATATTGTATTTATTGAAAACCTAACAATTTAATATAGACTATATAGATTCAGTGGTCAACATTTAAATTCCAATTTTTCATTGGTGAGGTTGTCACTGTCAAGACAAAAAAATTGAATTGAATGAATGCATAAGTTATCCTGCTGTCGGCAGGAACTAATAACCACAATGAAAGAAATTCCACCTCTTTTGCTGTGGTGTACGTTCATGGTTTTGGTCATGGTCGGCCCACCAAAACCATTTGACAAAAAAAAAGCTGTTAGTTTTGAATTCACATGGGAAAGCAAATGAGAAAAAGGAGTTTCAAATCAAAACAAACTCTTAAAAGAAAAAGAAAGATAAAAGCTTGAAAATTTCTTTCAAAAATCCAATCGTTACAACAATTTGGACGTACGAGCAAATGGGAGATCAACCCACTAAAGCATATCCTTTTATTTTAGAGTCAATCATTAAGCTTAAAAACTCATTTCTTTGTCATATTCCTTCAATAATGACTCTTTTCAGTATATAATAAGCTAAAATGTGAAGTCATCATTTATCAGCAACCACTGAAATTGAGTGTCTAGCATTTGACATCATCTTTACACCGCACAGTAGAGATCGGAAAGGGCCAAGGTGGGCCCACCCTAACACTGACAGCGCCGTGTGGGCCCAGGGAATTTTTACTTTAAAGGAAAGGTGCGACAAAAGCATGTGGGTCGGTGACACGTGGCGCAGGCCAGGTCCGTTTCCATTGTCTTCTTCTCGTGTGGTTCCATTCTCATTTATGTTTTCACCCAACCAATGGGTTTGATTACCATTTTACTTCTTTTCAACACGTGGCAGTACCATCTGTTACTATATATTTCTGACTTTAGATGTCTTTTTAGTTGTTTTGGTGCAGAGGGGGTTTTTTCTAGGCTCTAGCTTCGTTGACTGGCAGAGTTCATGGTGCTGATTTAATGTGTATTCTTTTAATGGTGAAATTTGTATATTTATTCCGTTTTCATTTTCATTTTAGTGTTAGTCTATTTTACTAAGTGTCAATTCGAGTTTTTTTTAATGAGATTGAAAATGGTCACAATTCAATTATTTTTAATTTTTGTCATTTATTCATTATTATTGTACTTTTATTTATGTTTATTTTAAGGATTTTTTTTATGGTTTAGGATTGGTCTAAACCAATTTCAATATATGTGAAAATGATTTTAAAGGTTTTTAAAAAATTACATTGTATGTCAATTTAACACATATTTGTATGACATATTGTTATGTCATAGTATTTAAAAACATTTAAATGTGACATCACCTGGGAAATCATTAGAGCATACTATCTATCTAAAAAGAAAAGAAATCAAATCCACACCATCTACATAAGACCATTTGCATGTTGGTGAATATTGTCTTTGATATTTTAATCACCATTAGTCAGGCCTACTAAAGGTGTTTGACCTTGGAAAACTTGTTCACCTATTAAGTTGACATAACTCCTAAACAATATCTGTAGAGACCAACTTCTATTAGGAAGGCAACGACAAGCAAGTTTACTAAGACGTGCTTTATTAGATTGTTCCCTCAAGTCAAAGAACAATTTCTTGTTTCAAATCCAATTCACAATGCTCAGGATCAACCCCATAGCATTTAAGATTAAACCATAGTAACTTTTGAGATTGCACTACTATGACACATTCACCAAACTAAGGGTATAAATTGTTGGCTAGTGGTAAATAGACTTAGCATAGCATCAACATCATTTCTACATCATCAATTTTAGAGATAGGTTTAATTGGTATAAATAAATGTCCCAAATCCACCCCACATACACATATTTTTGGGACATTTAATGATATAACGTAATGAAATTTAAAACTTAGATTTATATTAAAAGTTTGAGAATGATAATTGATACAGACATATTAGAGCTTACCTCAAAATTGATATAAACTTTATGATATGATACTATGATAATGAGACATAAGTTGTAATTTAGAACTAGATTTGGTATTAAAGAACTAAGACAATTAAGAGTTGTGACTTTGAGGACCTAGGATATGATCACAACTATGATCCAATTCACTTATGCATTTTTTCCCTAATGACATGTTTCAGTCAATATACCTTTGATACTTGTCAAAGATATTCACCTAAATGATATTTGTATAAGGAAACCTAGATGGTGTTAAGAAGCACTATTAAGACTACTGGTGAAGGGGAAAAGCACTTGACTTCCATGTCAATAGTCAAGCCCCTAGATTAATTCAATTGTGATTGAAATAGAGAAACATAAATAGATGTTGAATGATGATGTAGACGTAGTAGGATTTAATAGATGAAACTATAATTGACAATGTTTGATGAGCTTTCGGTGTGTTGCCCTAATTGTTGATTAGATGTTCTCCTTGTGGTATTTGATAATTTGAATGAAATAAGGTGATGATTTTAAATGCATGCTCTAGATATGCAATTTGAAACCTTTGGAATGTTGGTCAGATAAGCAATGGTCATGTTCTAGAAGAATCAACTCAAAAAAGGTCAAATTTAAATTTGAAAATAGAGGTACAAGGCATTAACTGTGATTCTATTTAGGAGATGAACTGCATGTGTGAATGGGAAATACTCTTAGAATTGGGTTTTTTTTTTTTGAATTGAGTAATATGATATATAACAAAGTACTAGATGCATATTTTTAAATTAATGAGTACCACTAAAATAGATTGATTAAATATTATGACTATTGTTGAAGATCCTTAATACAAAATAGGATAAAACAAGTGAAAAAATGTAAAGATATGAACTTTTCTTCTATAAAATTATAGAAAAATATAAAACATAAATATACATATTTTTTTTATAAGAGAGTTAAATATTTTGGTCAAGACAAATAATATACAGAAATTTCAATAGGCTTTCCATATTAATTTTACAAATTATAAATTATTTTTTATTTTTAATACCTAAAAAAATAATAATTTTTTTATACCTTTTTTTATGCCACCTAAGAGTCTTTCCCTAAATCCTAATATGGCTCACATGAATGAGAATGAAGTCTATTCTTATGCACATAATGATAATAATGAGGAGTATTATCCTGATCATTATGTGGAAAATCAAAATTTGATAAATAAATTGGCTTGTTTACATAGCTAATGGATATGTTTACAAGTAAATTATATATAACCAAGAATTTGCAAGAAATTTTTTCTAAACTTACTTCTTCTATAGTGACTAGTGTAGCTACTCCCACTCCCACTTCTACCATAGATATCCAGCTTCTACCATTACTCCACAGGTGTGCCAAAGTTGAGTCCACTTTTGGCCAAAAAGTGGAAGTGTTTTCCCTAATTTTTAGAATTTTTCACATTTGACCTTAACATTTGAAGCACTTAGAGATGAAATCTTAAAAAAAGTCACTAATCAAAAAATGTAGTACTCAGAATCTAGTTCCCAAATATGTAATTTATTTTAATACCCCAGATTGCACAAATTGGTTCAATAGGCATTCAAAAAACACTTTGTCTAAAAGTCATTTTTTGTACCCTTACTTGCGATATACGACATCCATATTTGACTTAAATTATGTCTATTTTCCTAAATCCTTTTGGGAAAAGTTTTATGACTACTAAACCTTGCTCTTGAAGTGTTTTGTAATTTTTTTTTATTGAATATTTTTTTGTTAATTTTTATTGACAAATTTGTTGTTTTGAAAAATAAATATTGTCACGACATGCATAAGATGACCTAAACTTATCATTTTTTAATTTATTTTTTTAAATTGAAAAGAATTGTCTGAATTTTTCTCTCGTGCAATCCGTTTGTCAAAATGTTATGTTGATCAAAAGTTATTCAAATAGTAAAAACTCTGATATTTAAAGTTTATGCACCAATTTTATTATAAATTAATTGAAAAATACAAATAATAATTCAATTGCAAAACAAATTATATATTTAGAATCTGCATTGTTTGATCTAAAATGGGTTTTCATTTTGTCAGAAAATTTTCAAAAAAAGGTCGTCAGCCATATGTCCAAAGTCGATATTTTGCTTTGACATTGTTAGGGCCTTCAATTTGCAGGTCAAACCAGGTTGAAGGCTTAGGTTCGGACTTCCAAAGCTTTTCCCGAACCGAAAACCTTGGCAAAAACCCGCCCACGATGCAAAACCAAATTC
>VDFB02039236.1:0-15850 GCA_007258455.2 Sequoia sempervirens
GGTGGATAGGCCATGATACAAAATACTACTATGCTAAGCTATGCTATACTATGAATGCTATGAATGTTGAAAGGCTATTTGGCTATAGTTTTCCTGTATGAAAGCTTCTATGTTTTTCAGAGACCCGGCAGTCCCTTTTATAGCTCTTCACAGGCAAGAGCCTAGCTGGCAAAGATCAATGGCTATGAGATTGTCTTGTAAACTTGAATGGTGAGAGATGGAGAGGTTGAGAGGAAGATGGAAGATGTTGGGGAGGTTGGAGAAAAGAATGGAAGATTGTCTTCAACCCACGAGAACAAGCTTGCATAGAAATAGAGGAATTTAATTTTCTATTTTTGTAGTTTGTTTCACGGTTGTTGAAGATTGTCCAATATTAAATAAATAGATTTATTAAAAAAATTGTGTGAGTTTGAGGAATTTGAATATTTTTGAAATATTTAATTTTAGAACTATAGAAGACTCAATTAAATATTTAGAATATTTAATTGCAAATAGACTTTAGAAGAATTAATTAAATATTTGGAATATTTAATTGTGAATGGATTTAGAGGATTAATTAAATATTTGGAATATTTAATTGTGAATGATTTTTAGAAGAGAAGAATATTTAACCTTTATTTGAATAAAATATTCAATCCAAGATTAAATGATAATTAATATAAATAAATCGTAATGTTTATTTAATTAATTAAGAAATGGATAAGAAAAGTGATTAAATAAACTTATTTATTTAATCTAAATGAAAGAATAAACAATATAAATAAATTATTTAAATTTATTTATACGTAGATTGAATTTAGAGATTTAATTAAATATTAAAAATATTTAATTAACTACCAGACTAATGTGATGTGACCATTTTTAGATGTATACATTTTGCCCCTCTTTGAAGTGATGTGTTTTATGCATTGCTTCAAAGAATTTTGAATTTTGCCCCAGATGTTGATTGTTGAATATTGGATGAGTATGTACCTTGGATGATGAATCAATAATTTTTTTTTAAATTATTTTATTATTGGAATTTTTAATTTTTATGATTTTTTTTTAGATGTCGGGATTCATTAGTCCAATTATGATGTGAAGAAATTGACGTGAAAGATGTAAGATGAAAATTTATGACCTAATATTTCCCCTGCAATGATAAAATGTGGTAAAATGCCCCAATTTGGCTTTTAAATAAGCTAAAAATGTCATTTTCCATGTCATTTTCCAATTTTAACCTAGTAAAAAGTGAAAAATTTGAGCTCCGGAGTGAAAAAGATGGCACTTCCATCACCAACACCGTTTTCAATTGCATCGATGTTGTCGTGGCCAGCACACTATGGACCTACGGTATGTACCCTATTAAACTTTTAGCGGTTGAAAATTTTTCTTTTAGTGTACGTTTATCAATTGTTTTGTAGCTTTAAATAATCTTTTAGCGCTTTTGATATTTTTCATAGCGCTTATGATGTTTTTCATAGCGCCCATGATTCTGTTGCGCCCATGAGAATTTTGGTAATGCTCTTAATGTTTTCCATAGCGCCTACAATTATGTAGTGCTGATGGGAATTCTTGTAGCGTTCATGATTTTTTTTGTAGTGCCCATGATTATGTAGCGCTGATGGAAATTTTTATAGCACCCTTGATAATTTTGACAATAAATGACCTTGGATTGATTGTTTGTGCATTACGATGTCCTGATTTGATGATGTGATTAATTTGTTCCCAAAGTTGTTGGAAAACAAACAGTAGTTGATAAATTTGTTTCTAAAGTTGTTAAAAACAAATAGGATTTGGATAGGTTTGCTTCTAAGGTTGTTAAAAACAAACATGATTTTGATAGGTTTGCTTTCATGATGATGAAAAAAAAATATGATTCTGATAGGTTGATATTCAGATTTGAGTGATTTGTCGTGATGATTTGGTATTGATTTTTTTTTGACATGATGATGTCTCGACAGGAGAGATTGGGCGTTTTATAGCTACGGGAGACATTCCCACAGACATGGAGTTTGATTCCACAGCTTGGGTAGGTAGATAGAGATATTATTGAGGCATGTGGATTGACCTCGTTGCTTAATATGCCTGAGGCGTGCCTCAATAGAGGTTTGTTGACAACACTTGTAGAGAGGTGGCACAGTGATACAAACACCTTTCATTTGGCAACTGAAGAGATTACTGTGACGCCCGAGGATGTGTATCGTATCTTGGGGATACCGGTGAGCTACATCATATTGTATATGGTGGAGGTCGTAGTTTTGCAGTTGGTTGTTCACTGTTACAGATATGGGCATGGGAGAATTTTGCTGTCATGCGACCATTGAATTGAGGACAGCAGCCGGCTGGTCGGCCATACAGATTTAGATATGCAGATATTATTACTCAGCCAAGGCTAGGTAAATTAGATCATTGGCAACGTCTTCTAGATGATCTAGATACAGTATGTTGGCGACCCTATGTAGCTTGTGAGGGATGGCCCGAGAATGCTAGGGAGATGCCCTATGTATTTACCACCAAATATTTTATTGGTCAGACCCCTTGGATTATTAAGAGGTTTCTTGTTGGTCAGGTATGTCAACAATTTGGTCGACCCTAGGGCATGCCTATGGGTTCCGCTATTTATGCACGCCGACAATAGGAGATTATAGTATGGGGTCCATAGATTTCTTATGATGCAGCAATGGCAGAGTTTACCAGTTTGGGAGCTCAGATGTGGGATTATAGACCTGATATTCTAGATGGAGGGATGATGGTTGAGTATGGTCAGTATGTTCTAGAGCATCCTGTGCCATGATTGTTTGATCCTGATGAGCCTATTCCTATTGCAGAGTAGAGACCACACATAGCTGGTCACAGGCGACAGCGAGAGGTAGGTTCAGAGAGTGATGACTCTGAGGAGGATGATGATGAGTCTGACAGTGATGGAGGTGATAGTGGTGGGGATGAGGGCAATAGAGGTAGAGGAGGTGATAGAGGTGGCGATAAAGGTGGTAGAGGTGGCGATAGAGGTGGGAGAGGTAGTGGTAGAGGTGACAGAGGTGGACCGCGGATGAGACACAGCTTCGTCATCTTCTATTCATCCTGTAGTATCAGCTCCATCATCATCAGCAGATCCAGCTCCATCGAGTCAGATAGCTGCCTTGCATAGTAGAGTGCAAAGCTTATAGGATCAGTTAGCATAGGCATAGGCCTTAGCTACACAGTTACAGGGATAGTTGACAGCGGTGACAGCTGAGAGAGATACAGCTAGACGACAGGGCCAGGAGGTCATGGCTCTAGCTGACAGTCTACAGAGAGCAGCAGGAGGTGGTATGGTGAGAGAGTTGACTAGAGCCATCTGAGAGGCAGAGTTCTATCAGATTAGATATCATGATGCAATGCCTCCTGAGCAAAGAGTGATCTTTATAGAGTCTCAGTCTACGCGTAGTCATTCTCGGACCACCAGCAGAGGAGTATCATAGCCATTACCTCCAGGAGGTCCATCAAGGACACGTGGAGCAGGTACATCTAGTGTACATGGGACAGGCCCTAGACCAGCACCGTCAGAGGATAGCACTGCATAGTGCGTTGTATATGTTGTCTGTATTGATACTCTATTGAGACATTTGTACATGGACTATTATGGTTCCATTCTTGATGATATTATGTCATACACAGTTGACATCTTTGTATATTTTGACATTCATTTTTGATATATATGATATGCGACGATGATTTATTTTGAATGCTTTTATTTTCTATATGCATAATGTTTTATGTGATGGTTTCATGGTGTGATGTATGCATGATTTATGATGTGGTATAGGATGTGATGTTGACAAATAAAATGATATACTGTGAAAATGAAAATGTAATGAAAATGATGATGTATTTATCAAAATGACATGTTATGAAAATGTAATGAAAATGATGTGTGGATTTATCAAAATGACATGTTATGAAAATGTAATGAAAATGATGTGTGGATTATGATGTATACTTCTATTATTACTTTGATGCAAATATGTATGAAAAATGATGATGTTTTTTGTGAATGTCAAAATATACTCCGTCATTTTATTCAATATATAAAACATTTGATACTTTGCCAGCTTTTGTTGGGAAAAATCTATATATGCAAAATGTAAACCCTAAAATGAATGTAATCTATATTAACTATGTAGCGTATCTGTACAAAATTGCCATTTTGAGAGCTTATTTGTGCTTTTTATGTCATCATAGAGCATTGAAATGTTGAAAGGTAATACAAGCATCAAAGGGTATGTTAGCACCAGTGATGACCTGAGTATTGCTTTCATGAATTTTGATATAGCAAGATAATACAAGCATCTAGGTATAAAAGATGACCTGAGTATTGCCTGCATAAACAAACAAGAGTTATCCCATTTCCTATGCAAATTCTGAAATGTCATCAATGATACTTAGTAGAGCATGTCGCACGACCAATTTGCATAGTACTAATGATTTACTCACAAACAACAGACAAAGAAAAATCATACTCCTTCCTTGCTTTTCTAGTTCAGTACATCATCGAATTGCTCCAGAGATATGATCAAAAAATCAATCATCCATTCATTTTTTTTGCCAAAGCATTCCAAACATATATTCAGATTTAGATCATCCAACTTGGTTGTCAACATTGGTGTTTGTGTTTTACATTTGTTTTGACCATGTCATTGGATTCCTTTGTCATTGAGTGATCATGTTGATATTGTGTTTGAGATGTGTGAATGTATGTTGTGTTTTGTTAAATCGTTGTTTGTCTATTTGTGATGTTCTAAAAGCTTATTTTCCCCTCTCTTGTTTCTACCCCCAGTGTAAACACAACCTAATATGTACAAATTTCATCAAGCCATGATGAAACACAAGGATTCTTGTATGATATGAATATGAGCTATATGTACAAATGATAGATATAGATGTATGATATTATAAAAGCAAATATAAGACATAAGTTAATAGATAGAGAAACCAATTGTGATCACAAGTAGTGCATTTTTTCCACATTTTCACCACTTGCTTTTAATGCACCTTTTCAAGACTTTTCTGATTTTTTTTTGTTTTCTTTTTTTTTTTGCTTTTTTTGTTTTCTTTTCTTTTTTTAGGACTTTTTCTAATTTTTATGGAGATTTTTAGGATTTTTTCTGATTTTTATGGAGTTTTTCAAGACTTTTTTTGATTTTTATGGATAGAACTTCTTCAAATGAATGCTGTTGATCAGTTCTTCAAACAGGTCCCCTTCTGATGTAGATAACTGATATGCCCCAGAACCATATGCAGCAATGATGACAAATGGACCAAGCCAATTTGGTTCAAATTTTCCTTTCTTTTCCCTATCTTGCTGATTACGTGGGTTTTCTTTCAAGACTAAGTCACCTACTTGAAATGTCTTTGATTTAACTCTATGATTGTAGCTACGGGACATAACTTGTTGATATCCCTTCAAATGATCAGCTGCATGTTGGCATCTTTCATCTAACAATTCCAATTCTTGTAGGCGAGATACGCGATAGGCTTCATCATTTATCAATCCCTTGAGTGATACCCGAAGCGAAGGTATTTCTACCTCTAATGGAAAAATTGCTTCTACTCCATATACCAAGGCATATGGGGTAGCTCCTGTTGGTGTGCGAATGCTAGTTTTGTATGCACACAAAGCTGGATTTAATTGTACATGCCAATCACGACCAACATCATTTACTGTCTTTTTCAAGATCTTCAAAATTGTTTTGTTTGAAGCTTCAGCTTGACCATTTCCTTGTGGATAATAAGGTGTGGAGAACCTATGTTGGATGTGAAATATTTCACAAAGTTCATCAATATCTTGATTCTTGAATGGTCTTCCATTATCAGTGATGATGGAATTAGGAATTACATATCGGCATATAATGTAATTTACGATAAATGAAGAGATTTGTTTACTGGTCACGGTCATCAAAGGAACAGCTTCAATCCATTTTGTGAAATATTTTGTAGCCGTGATGATGAATTTATGCCCATTTGATGAGGAAGGATGTATTTTTCCAATAAGATATAATCCCCACTGAGAAAAAGGCCATGTCGGAAGGAAAGGTTGTAATTCCTGTGCAGGTGCATGAATAAGATTCCCATGGATCTGGCATTTAGAACACTTCTTGACAAAAGAAAAGGATTCTTTTTCCATGGTAGGCCAATAGTATCCCATTCTATCAAGTTTCTTAGCTAAAGTTAAACCACTTGAATGAGTTCCACAAATACCACTATGTACCTCTTGTAAAGCTTTTTCAGATTCATCATGTTCAAGACATCGAAGGAGTGTACCATCAAGACCACGTCGGTAAAGGATATCGGCAATCAAGATATAACGGGATGATTGGCATAAGAAATTCTTTTTTTGGTTTCGGGATAAGTCTGAGGGTAAAATGTTATCTTTCAAATAGGTATAAATCTTGCCATATAAGGGTGAATCAGAACCATTTAAATGGTATATGACTTGGGTCTCAGGATTATCATAGGTTGGAGAAAACAATTGTTCCACCAAGAATTCATATCATTTTTTATTTTCTGATAATTGTAATAAGGAAGCAATTGTAGCCATTGCATCTGCAACTTTATTATCAATCCTTGGGATTTGAGAAAACTTTATTGTCACAAAATACTTTTTAAAATCATCCACCATGTTCTTGTAAAGTAGCAACTTGTCATCTTTAGTCTGATAATCATCATTAATTTGATTAATGACAAGTTGTGAATCATCATAAACTTGCAGCTCTGTAACTCGCCATTCCAATGCTATCTTTATACCTGTGAGTAATGCTTCATATTCAGTTATGTTA
Organism: Sequoia sempervirens; assembly: GCA_007258455.2. Taxonomy (NCBI): domain Eukaryota; kingdom Viridiplantae; phylum Streptophyta; class Pinopsida; order Cupressales; family Cupressaceae; genus Sequoia; species Sequoia sempervirens. Next base: position 6,798 of record VDFB02039236.1, read on the forward strand.
TTTGTGCAGGAAAACATCAACTGATATGATTTAGGTATTGTATGTCCTTCAGGTTTGACAAAAATAATCCCTTCCCCTGAGCCATGTTGTGTATAAGATCCATCAAAATATAATGTCCATGAGTTCTTAATTGTTACTGTGAAGACATATGCATCAGGAAATTCAATGTGTAGTGGATTTTCTTCTTGTAAAGGTGCATCAGCCAATTGATCTGCAATGACTTGTCCTTTAATAGCTCTTCGATCTACATAGTGAATGTCAAACTCACTTAAGATCATTACCCATTTTGCAAGTCTTCCTGTTAAGGTAGCTTTACTCAAGAGGTATTTTAGTGGATGAATTTTGGTTATCAGCTTAACTATATGAGCCAACATATAGTGTCACCATTTTTGAGAAGCAAACACTACTACGAGGCAAGCTTTTTCAATGAAAGTGTAATTTAGTTCGTGACTTGTTAAAGTTCTACTGATATAATATATGGCTCTTTCTTTACCTGTAGAATCCTCTTGTGCTAGTAACGCTCCCAAAGATACTTCTGTTGCTGAAATATAGAGTATGAGCGGCTTCCTGGTACTGGTGGAATTAGGACCTGTGGATTCATAAGATATTGCTTGATCTGATTAAAGGCTGCTTCATACTTTTCCTCCCATTTGAATGGGACATTTTTATGCAATAGATGTGTAAATGGTAAGCTTTTTTCTGCCAGTTGAGCTATGAACCTCTTGATGGACTGTAATCGTCCTTGTAGTGATCGGAGCTGACTGATATTTTGTGGTGGTAGCATGTCCATTATAGCTTGTACTTTTCTTGGATCAACCTCTATGCCTCTTTCTGAAACAATGTATCCTAGGATTTTTCCAGATTTAATGCCGAAGACACATTTCTTTGGATTGAGTCGAACATTGAACTTCTCCATTCTGACGAATATCTTTGACAATATTTCTAGATGTCCTTCTCTTGTGTGAGATTTGGCCAATAAGTCATCCACATAGTCTTCCATAAAGGTGTGCATCATGTCATGGAATATGGTGGTCATTGCTCTTTGATAAGTAGCTCCTGCATTCTTTAACCCAAATGGCATGACATTCCAATAATAGGTACCCCAAGGGCATGTAAATGTTGTTTTATCCTGATCCTATGGTGCAATCTTTATTTGATTATATCCTGAAAACCCATCCATTAAAGAATACATTGCATGGCCAACAGTCAAATCAACAATTATATCTATGTTTGGCAAAGGAAAATCATCTTTGGGACATGCTTTGTTTAAATCCCTAAAATTTGTACAAACTCTAATCCTTCCATCTGTTTTGGAAACAGGCACAATATTGGAGATCCATTTTGCATAATCAATAGACCGAATGAATCCAACATCTAAAAGCTTCTTTAACTCTTCTTTAACTAATAATGCAACATGTGGATGCATCTTTCTGAGTTTTTTCTTCACAAGTTTTACCCCTGTGTTTATAGATAGATGATGCATTATTAGATTAGGATCTAATCTTGGCATGTCGGCATATGACCAAGCAAAGTTGGTTTGATTCTCCTTCAAGAACTCTGTGAATTTCAATATTTCCTCCCCTGTTAATGATGCTACAAGTTGCAAAATTTTTGGTTTTTCTATTGTACCTGTATTGATTGATTCTGTTGGTTCAATCAAAATAGCAGATCTTTCTTGATAGTGCTCAGGAAGAGTGTCAAATTTCTCATCTTTCAATGCCTCAGAAAGGTTTTCACCGTCGGATTCTCTCTTTATTTTTCTCTTGTTTTGATCTACCACTACCATTTTTTGGTTTTCACTAATAGATCTATCTTTTATTTCATTTATTTTGCAGCTAAGAGACTCGACACCCTTCCTATCAAAATCTTGAATATGAAATTCTTTGATGAAACAATTTTTTTCTTGATTAGATGAACAAAGGAAATTTACAATGTCCTCATCATCATGGAATGTAGGAATATGGATAGGTGCATCATTGTCCCAGTCAATAAGTTCTGGATAAACTAAAGGTATGGGATCATTAGGTTGGGTAAGATCTTAAACTGTCAACATCATGATATGGTTGTCATTTTCTTGATGGACAAGGTCTACGATGGAATTCTCCTATCAATTATCAATCTCATTAAAATCTGAATCATCCTCACTTGAGTCATCATCATATTGTGGTACAAATTCAAGGGATTGTGTTCCTGAGCTTTTTCCTTGTATAAGAATGGGTGCATATTTATGTATGGTATCAATTTGTTTGTCTCTCCAAAATTCATCATTATGAATGGTGTCCCATCCATATTCATTAGAATTAGTATCTAAACTATTCTGCAACTGTAAAACTGATTCATAAGATTTCTGTAAAGTGACATCTTCATGGGATTTATCTGAAATTGATTCTTCTTCATGAATTTGTTGGGCTTGTTGTGAAGTTGACTCTTCTGTATCTTTGCCATATCCAAGTCCTATTTTATCATTTGGATGTATTGAAATAGGTTGAATTGGCTCAATAATACCTTCTTTTCTTTTTCCTATAGGTCCATTTCCTTCATATCCCATTCTTTGCATGATGGCATACCCTTTACCATATTGTTCAGTAGGTAACTTGATGTGCAAAAGAGATTCATCTTCATCTTTGTATAACCAGCTTAAAATGTCCCTATCTTCAGCTTCTTCTTTAGTAGTGTTAGCTTTAATAAACTATCCATCAAACTTTGTGATTGGCATAGAAGCTTGGGACGTAGAGGCTGTTGCGATCTTTTGATTTGAGAGAGTTGGTTGACCATGTGATCTTGGAGAAGGAGGTAAACTAGAAAGACACAGTGAATATTCACCTACTCCTTTGTCTTGTAAATGTAGCTTGGTGTCAAGATTCTTTGTCAAGTCTTGCAATTGGGCTTGTAAACTGGAAGAAGAAGCAATAAAAGGCTCCCTATTGTGTGGCACAAAGACATCTTGAGTTGCTCAAGATTTGAACAAGTTTGGGTGCTATTGTAATCAACTTGGATAGTTATTTCTTGTCCATCATATGGAAATTTGAGACATTGATGATATGTTGATGGCACTGCCTGCATATCATGGATCCACGAATGACCCAAAAGTATGTTGTATGAAAGATCACGGTCTAGGACTTGAAAAAAAGTATTTTTCACAATAGGTCCCACTCTGATAGGTAGCATTATTAGTCCTTTAGAAGCTCTTTCTTCATCATCATATGCCTTGATAGTTATTTTTCTTCGTGGATCAATGGAATTTTCTGATATTCCTAAGGCATGTATTAACTTTAAGGTACAAATATTTAAACCGGCTCCTCCATCTATTAAAACACGTCTGATTCGGTGTTTATGAATCATGACTTCAAGATAAAGTGATGAATTATGCGGATGTGATATGGAGGCATCATCCTTTTCAGAGAATGAAAGACAAGTGGGGGAAGACAAATGTCCCACCATGGCTTGAAATCTATTTACATCTAGATCAGTATCAACAGTTGTGTTTACAAGAGCTTCTTCTAAAATATTCTTGTGTATAGGAGATATTTTTAGAAGTTCAAGAATGGAGATTTGAGCTGATGTTTTTCTCAATTGATCAACTATATTGTAACTAGTTGGAGGAGGAATAGCCGCCTTAGATGAACTTCCTTTTAAGACAACTTTTTCTTGGCCTCTCGTAGTCACATTAACCTGTTGATATTCTTGTTTTTCCTTGATTTTGATAACATTAACCCGTTGATCATCTGCATATATGTGGCGAATTATGTTGTCTTCAACATTATTTATACTTTTTGCTTTAGGATCTGATGTTTCCCCCTTTTGATAGTTTGGTAAAGGATCTTTGAATGCTTGATGATCATCATTAGCATGATTTTCTTCAATTGTGATAGTGCCATTGTCAATTAAATCTTGTACCAGATTTCGTAAGGCTTGACAATTATTTGTTCTATGACCTTTACATCGATGATAATTACAATAATACGAGTCATTCCATGATGGTGGTTTGACTCTTGGCTCATAATCTCTTTGTGGTGGTAAGGTGATAACCTTATTATCAAGAAGTTCCTTGAGAGCAGATTCAAGAGATTGACCCAAAGCAGTAAAAGTATGTCGATTTGAAAAGAACGGGAGTTTGGATGGATTTGATGTTTGGGTATTGCCAAGATTATCATGATTATCTTTATTGTTTGTCATGTTTTCTTGATTGGAATTTTGTCCTTGTTGATTTTTGTTTCTTTGTTGATTGGTATTTCCTTGTTGGTTGTTTTGTGGAGTAGTTGATAGGTTAAAAATTGATGGTTTTGTTCAGAGATTGTTTGCATCCACTATACCATCATTAACAACATTTTTATTTCTGTTCCAAAACCTTGTTCTATCATTGTTGTTGTGGCTAGATGAACTTGGATTATCAAGTTTTATCACTCCCCTTTTGACTAAAGCCCCTTCAATGGTGATTGCATTTTCAATCAATTTTTCAAAGTTAGGAGGACAATGAAGATTAAGCCTATAACTTAATTCTAGATTTAGACTATTGATGAAGATATCCATCTTTTCCTTTTCAGGAATAGGACGGGAATATCGTACAAACAATTTTCTCCATCTTTGCAAAAATGTAGTGAAAGATTCCCCTACTTTTTGTTTCACTTTACAAAGATCAAGCATGGTGATTTGGTGTTGAATGTTGTAAGAGTATTGTGATATAAACTGATTTATGAGCTCCTCAAAATTTTTAATGGGAGGGGTGATCTTTGAAAGCCACTCCATAGATTGTGGACCCAAACTTTGTGGAAATAATCACATTAAATAGGTATCCTCATAAGAAAATCCCTCACATGTTCAATAGGGTCAATGTTTCCATTGTACCTATCAAATTTAGGGATTTTGCAATGTTTTGGAAATGGGATCATTTGAAGATTCCTATCAAATGGATAAGGACATATGTCTTCCAAAACATACTTCTTTGTTGCACCTCCTTGCATCTCCTTTATTTGTCCTTGTAATTCTTTTATCTATTGAGTAAGGGCACTAAAGTCATTAGAAGGAGTTTCAGGATTTTCTTTAATTCCTTCTATATCAAAATCAGCCAGTAACTTAGGTCCTTGATTAGCCAATGAAAGGAAATATTTTTCTCTATTTCGTTCTAAAATCCTTTCTATAAGTGTATGGAATTGAGGATCTTGTTCTGCTTCTTGAAGTTTTTCTTTTGTTAAGTCTTCAATATGAAATGGATTCTCTTCTTTCTCACTATTATCCCCCATTTTGCTTGTAGAACTTTCACTTTCGTCTTTTTCTTTGTGTTTACGAGATCTCGTTACAACATGCATAAGCTTTGTCCCAAATTCTACTAACTTTTGATCAAAAGAATGAAATAGTGCAAGTTTTGATAGATATGAAAGTCTGGATAGAATGAAAATTCTATGACTTAAAAGCTTTCTAATCTTGTGTTTTCCCTAAGTGAGAGGATGACAATCCTGTTTGTGGGAATTTAAACAAAAGATCAAGAAAAATGATTTTGCACTTTGTTGAATTTTGATCGTAGCTTCGTAAAAAGATGGTTTTGTGAGAAATGCCTAATGTGATTGAGTTCTCTATTGCAGAAATTGGTTTGGACGAGTAGAATATTCAACTGTTGGTTGGGGAATATAAGAAAAATGAATATGCTGACTATGATTGTTCCTTTGAGAAAGGGCTCTTCTTTGAAAGAAAGCACGTGAGTATAATGGTTCTACAGCATAATCATCAGTGTAACCTCTAACACAATCATGATATCGATGGAGAAAGGTTCTGTATCTTTGGTACAAGAATCGTCTCTTCTTCAATAGTTTCTTGAAACTAAGTGATTTCTTTGGCTTTTTGATTCATTTGAAAATAGACTTCTTAACAAAAGTTGTGGATTTCCAATCTCTTATCATGAGATTAATCAATGTGATTGTGAGTTTTTGGATGATCTTTACTGAATTAATGATTTTGGAATACACAGCATTCAAATGAAAACAGATGTTTTTAAGAGTTGTAATCTAAACAAATAGTGTATGTTCAAAAGAACCATGTATGGTCCTATTTTTTACTGGTTTGATAAATAAAAATACACTTCAGATAGACTCACTCTTAAGGTCAAAAGGTCATCATTATACTCAACATCCCACAACTTAAAATTGGGTCGACTCACATAGCCTTGTCACCCCCTAGAGGGCGCCCATGTTTTTGTCTTTTCCAGGTGTGTACTCAGAGTGACGGAAGTGGATACCGGATCCCCTGAGCAAATAGTCCTTGGAAATTATATGGTGAGTGTCTTGGGGGAAAATTCTTCCCTCCCCTTGCACTGCGAGTATTACAATGTTTGGTTACTGACTCAGCTGAATACTACACTAGGTTCTTAGTAAGGGTTTATGTTTGGTGCGGCAATAATAAACTCCCTCAGGAGACCTCCCAACCTTTAGAACAAAGGTTTTGGGGATGGTTATCTTGCACACTACCAGAAAAAAAGGGTTTCCCCAGGTTTTCTTTAAATTTTATAGTGGGGTGGAATAGCCTGGCTTTGGCTTGAACCCACTTGAGTCATTCCTCTTGGGTGAGTACTTTTTCCCACAAGAGTAGGCTCTCTAAAAGGTATTATCAAAACTTGAAATTGCATGTAATGAAATAGATGAGTTTGGAATTTTGATCACCCAATTAAGGGGAGAGCATAGGCCTATCACCGTTTAAGCAAGGCAAACAAGAGTTCAATTTTAAGTCCAAATGAACAATTTTCTATGCTAAGTGAAGATATTGCTTCACAAAAACATGGAGTTCTTTTTAGTCCCAAAATAAAAGATGAAGTGACTATCCTAGGATTGATTCATTCTTTCTATTTAAGTGACTATCCTAGGGTTGCTTCATTTCAATTAAAGCCCTTACTAGCCGCGGTCACGTCAGATCCAGTCAAACCTTACTTAAGTTACAAATTACAATTGCAGCCTTTTTTAAAAATGCGCTAAAATAGACATCAAGGGTGCTAAAACAGAGTTAATGGGCGCTGAGGAATTTGTCACAGACGCTGCAGGATTTGTCACGGGCGCTGCAGGATTTGTCACAGGTGTTGAGGAATCTATCACAGGCACTAAGGAATCTATCACGGGCACTGGAGGATTTGTCACAGGCATTGAGGAATCTGTCACAGGCACTGCAGAATTTGTCACAAGCGTTGTAGGATTTGTCACGGGCATTGTAGGATTTGTCACGGGGGATAAGAAATCTATCACGGGCGTTGCAGGATGGCTAAAGGGCATTGAACTGGGTGTAATATGTGTTGAAACGTGTTAAATGCGCTAATACGCTCTTTTAGCCGTAACCTGTTAGAAAAACCTATAATAAGATGTTAAAATTGGGGCAAGAGCCCCACGGTGGGCACCAAAAATGTGTGTGAGAATTGTTAGTATCAAAATGAAACAATATAAACAACACACCAATGAAACATTAAACTAAAGAAAGCAAGATAAATTGAAATGAAATTAAACAGAGCTTCTTCAGAACCATTCCATTGTTTTCTATCTCCAGTGATTTCCCTAAAGCTGCTGCTCTCATATTGTGTAAGCAAAGCTTCTCAGAATGGCAACTTGAAGAACGAGTATGCAAAGGATGAATGCTTCTCTATTCTATATGCTGGTGAAGTGAAATGCTGATACGAATATGTACAGGGGCTGTAGATTATGCACAGGGGCTGTGAATTATGAAAGCTATGATATGAGGTGGATATGTCATGATACAGAATACTACTATGCTAAGCTATGCTATGCTAGAATGCTATGAATGCTATGAATGCTGAAAGGCTATTTGGCTATAGTTTTCCTGTATGAAAGCTTCTATGTTTTTCAGAGACCCAGCAGTCCCTTTTATAGACTTTCACAGGTAAGAGCCTGGCTGGCAAAGATCAATGGCTGTGAGATTGTCTGGTAAACTTGAATGGTGAGAGATGGAGAGGTTGAGAGGAAGATGGAAGATGTTGGGGAGGTTGGAGAGAAGAATGGAAGATTGTCTTCAACCCACGAGAACAAGCTTGCACAGAAATAGAGGAATTTAATTTTCTGTTTTTGCAGTTTGTTTCACGGTTGTTGAAGATAATCCCAAAAATAAATTAAATAAATTAAATTTATTTAATTTTTGTGTGAGTTTGAGGAATTTAAATATTTTTGAAATATTTAATTTTAGAACTATAGAAGACTCAATTAAATATTTAGAACATTTTAATTGCAAATAGACTTTAGAAGAATTAATTAAATATTTGGAATATTTAATTGTGAATGGATTTAGAGGATTAATTAAATATTTGGAATATTTAATTGTGAATGATTTTTAGAAGAGAAGAATATTTAACCTTTATTTGAATAAAATATTCAAGCCAAGATTAAATGATAATTAATATAAATAAATCGTAATGTTTATTTAATTAATTAAGAAATGGATAAGAAAAATGATTAAATAAACTTATTTATTTAATCTAAATGAAAGAATAAACAATATAAATAAATTATTTAAATTTATTTATACATAGATTGAATTCAGAGATTTAATTAAATATTAAAAATATTTAATTAACTACCAGACTAATGTGATGTGACCATTTTTAGATGTATACACAATGTACCATGAACTATTATGCTATATCTGTTCTACTTTGCATACTAATGAAATGTTGCAGGAGTGTGGTGCAATGCATCTTCTGAAATCATCAAGGGACTTGTTAGATCTTTTTTTATGTTCTAGAGATGATGGTTGTTTTTTCTATAGAAATGATTGTTTAAATGCAAAGTGCTCACAATGTGGTGGCTTGTCAAAGTTTGTTCAATGTTTTCATGAGAGTTTCGAACATGAACTTGGAAAGAAGCCTGTTGAGAAAAAGAGATGTGAGATAGTCAAATATACTTTGCAAAGTGGAGGTGAAGGTTCTAGATGTGAGTTGGTTACAAAAGAATGCGGTGTTGCTGATTTTATTTCAGATTTTAAGGACAATATTTTCTACAAGTATGCAAGGCATAGTCATAGGTCTCAGTGGTTGGATCAACAATTTTAGAATGTGTAAGGACTCTTTTCCG